>SCDS01001443.1:0-10749 GCA_004149465.1 Drosophila nigromelanica
CTTGTAAAAATAAAATAAATTCTTAACTCTTTTTTTTATTTATTTATTGCGAACGTGTAGACATAAGCTATTTGCGTGCTGTCTTATCGAGTTGATGTCTATTAATATACAAAAACAAAACAAAAATGCAATCTCGAAATATATAGATATAGTTAAATCCAATAAAATACCTTTTGTTTCTATCTGGGTCAAGAAAAAGAAACAAAAAGAAAACCAAAGGTTGTTGGGGTTTTCAGGCATTTCGCATGCAAATGGAATGTCAAGAATGTTGTCTGTCTCGGATCATTAAGATAACGGTTAAGTAAAGGGTACTCGTCTGGCCCTATGAATGTTAAATGTAATGGGCAAGCTAATACTAAATTGAAGTCTGTGTGTGCCCTTAACGTTTTTTGCCCACAAGGCGTTAATTAAAACAAATTGCGCATGTGTTCCCAGAAAGACATTCAGAGCGCAGACCAATTACGATTTGCCTTAGTAAATATGTTTTATTATTTTATTTATATGAGTACATACAACGCTAAATTTTAGATACCCTGTAAAGTTTCTGAAAATGGGTAAGACAAGATATATATAAGAGAGACGTCAAGATATTTTTACAACAAAGAATCTTTCAGATTATAAGCCATCAGAGCATAAGCTTAATTATTATCTTAAGTTTGGGCAATATCATGTTTTTACCGTTTTCAATCATTAATTTTCCCAGATATGATGGGATATTAAGAAGGTAAAAGCTTTGAAATCTCGAATCATTATTAATAAGAAATATTACCAAAGGAATATTTTTAAAAATTAAAATGTGATTTAACATTTTAAGACTTAGCAAATTATTTATTAATTACCTTTTAGAGATTGAGCTCCCTGTAAGACTACAAAAATTGGAGACAGTAAATTGAAAATTAGAATTCTCAAATATTGAACGTAAATTATATTTAATAGATATGATATTTTTTTATTTTAAGCAAACAACTAATATATTAAATGGTTTCACTACAATAAAAACTTTTACAAATTATCTATTTGTCCCAAATATAACGCTCTTCTTGGGTATATTTTAGTTTAAAAAACCTATTTCAAACATTTCTACTTGTTAAAGTAACAAATTGATTTAACAAATGTTTCTGGCCCAAAGCTCTGGTTTATGTAAATATTTATGAACGGTGGAAATTGGTGGAAAAAAACAAAATAAAAATTAAATTTGTAAATTTATACAGACTTTAAAGCTAGTATATTTTTTACGCAATAGCGATTCGAGTACATTTAATGGCACATGCAAAGCGCAAGTAGTAATTATAATTTATAATTTATACAATAATAAATGCTAGGTAAACATTAAGTTTATCAATGATTGGCAATGCGGTTGGCCCTGTCACATTGGTATTTGGCGTGTTAACTGTTTTGCTTCTGCTTGTTTCTGTCTCTTTCATCAAGTATGCCAAACGATTGCCGAAAACTGCCCAAATGGCTTTATACCAACTAGCCGCAGATCTTCAGTAGCCGCCGGCCCCTCAGCTCCCCCCTCTTCCACTTGCCAAGTGTTTTAAACTGCGTTGTGTGTTGTCTTGTAATCTTATCGGTGAGCAGCACTCGCTGCTCTTATTGATTAATACAAAATAAAAAATTAAAAAAAAAAAAGACTACTGACACCCAATTGTGTATCTAAAATGGGCAAAAGTCGAGCCCATGTCAGGCCTGGTCAGGTGCGCAGTTGAAGTCTGTTTGAATACCTGGCGCTTGGAACAAACAATAAACAGCAAGACACAATTATATTATTATTTATTATTATTGTTACATTTATTGTTATTGTTATAATAATATGTAGCCATGATTGTGGCGCACTGCTTTTTCCAGCTATCTGACTATCTGACGCCGCCGGCGCCTTGTCGTCGCTGATGTTGATAAAGTGTGTGGTATTGAATGACATCGACAGGTCCAACCGCTGTTTTCCATTTCCCCTTTCCCCGGCCCGAAATTCAGGGAATCGGCGAGAGAACTATTTCCATCGCATACTTTGGCCACTTTGTGGTCTTCGCTCTTTTGCGCACTTAGATAAGCGTGCTCTTTTTTTCGGTATGCCATTAAAATCAAATGATAATAGAAACCGACTGGGGTTGGCTATCGAAATGCTTTATAAAATGTGCTTAGCCATGTGATCAATTAAGTTTATACACTACAAATATATAATGCAGACACTATTCGAGTGGGTTGTATTGTGTTAAAAAAAGGCTTTCTAAATGTAAATAATGTTTACATTTTTTGTAAATAAAAACTTTCAAAAAAAACCAACTTTTTGCTTAAAAAAAACTAGTGTGAAAATTTTTAGATTTTTAAGTATTTTCCAAATCTAGCTTAATTCCGAAAAAAAGTTCGACTAAATTCTATATGCCTTTGAATATATTTGTGAAATATGATATTATTTATTAAAATATATTTATATAATAAATATTACACGCAATCAGCTAAAATTAAATAGTTCTTAAAACCCTGTCACGAACTTCAGGTTTTCAAAAATATATTTTCCTGCAAAAGCAGTCAAGAATTGTTTTCATTAAAAACTTTTGTTTATCTTAAAATATAATTTTAGTAATTTGATATTTTTGTAAAATAATAACGGTTTTATTGTTGAGTGAACAAGTTACTTCTTATAATTTTTCCTTTCAATATTATTTCTTTATTTATAACAACAACAAGATTCTTTTGTATTATTTTTGTATTAGTTTGTATTATTATCTATATTCCAACTCTTTTTAATATAAGCCAAGTTCGATAAGGAATCAATCTTCCCATTGCAAATTTTTTTGCAATCTCTGAACTGAAACTCGAAGCTGATAAGAACCTTTTCGCTGTAGCTGTATTCGAACAATCTAAAGCTGTTGTCCCCCAAGTGGTGCAGTGATAACCCCCCAACAGCTTTGACTATATATAGACTGTATACATATTTTGTTATAGATTATGCAATGCCACATAATATAACAAATCAGTTTCATAAACACTAAGCAAATTTCGCCACATTTGGTGGGTTGTCTGGCAATTGAAATACGCTTGGAATAGGTCAGTTTCTTGTACACAAAATCATAAACCGGCGAAAAATATAAACAATGTGTGAGATTAGACCGCAGTAAACATCAATTTCACTTAATTGTTAATAGCTTTGTTTTTAGAAACTAGAACATTAAATTAAGCAATCAAATTTAATAGGATTTATTTTTAATTTTTCTTTACAAACATGTACATAATATATCTTTGAAATTGTGTAATTAATTAATTTAAAATTTAATTTCCAAACTTATTCAATTCATTTTGATGTTTGCAAATGTTTCCATTTGTTTTCTGTTTGCAACTTTTGTTTATGCCAAAGCAAATTCAGAATATAAATTCTGGCTCCATAAAATTGGCCCCCACAGATTGAATTGGTGATTTTTCTTAGAGAAAGCAAAAGAACCTGCAGATGGAGAAGAAAAAGACCTTAAGGCAGAACAGAAATAAAAGTAAAAACAAAAGCTATTCAACGAAATTGCGCAGCGCGTATTCTGTTTTTGTTTTTTCGCTTTTGCTTTGCCTTTCGTTTCGCTTGAGTGTTTTGTGTTTTCATTTTCTTTGGGCTGGTTACTTTTTTTTGCACCAACAAGAATGATAACAGGCAACAACAACAACAATAAACACAAACACCGATTGGAGGTACAAAATTTCATTTGCGACGCAAAAAATCTGCGCAAGCCGAACTTTTAGATACTTTTGTTTTCGTATCTGCGTTTTTGTGTGTGTTTTATTTTGTTGTTTTATTTCGTATCTGTGTGTGCGCAATGGAAATGCGAGAGGCTGTGTGGTGTACAATTTGCATGGCAAGAGCTTATTGGTAATGTGAAGACGTTTGTAACAGTAATATACATTAAAAATATTTTAAAAATAGAAAGACTTGTGCCCAAAAGTTATTTAAAAATTAGTTGCAACTGTCAAAAGAAACACAGTTGTGTCGAAAAAAAAAATATATTTTCATTAAAAAGAGAACATTTCCTTCAAAAACATAGAATTGCATTTAAGTCAATAATTGAATTTTTCTTACAGTTTAATTATATTTTTAAGTTTCATTAATGTAATTCTATTTTTTTTTTTATTTTGAAAATTCTATATTTTAAAGTCACAAATCACAGATAGAAAACAAATGAAAAATTGTGAATTAAATATCATTAAATTAAATAAATTGAAATACAAAAAATGTAATTAAATAAATTAAAATTTTTCCTTTAGAAAAATTAATTTTTTGGAATAAATATGTATATTCATTAAATTTCCCCGCACTTTAAATTCGTTACCTATTCCAGGCAAATTGCCTACAATATATGAGCCATAATATTTCTTGTTCACTCTATCTATTTATAATTAGACTTGCAAAACTGAAGATACGAAATAAAATTTCGCACTTGCGCTGCATAAATTGCAGCTGTAACTTATTTTTATTTTTTCAAATTTTTCATTAGCTGAAAATTAGTTTAAAAATTTCCGAACTGCGTAAAAGCACAAGTTGAACGTCAGCATAAGATACAAATGGACGCAGATACAATTTGTTGAAAATACATATGGAAAGAAACCTGTTACAAACAGCAGCTCAACTATTATTTGTATTTTTTCATGATGGCCAAAAGATCAACCGAGAAAAAAATATAAAAACTGTCGACTGCTTTTTTTTGTTTTCTTTCGAGAGAGTTCATCAAACCTTTGTGTTAAAGCTTTGAGAATTTTCTAGTTTTTTTTTCTGTTTGCTTAGTTGCACTTGAGCTTCTATTATTATATTTATGGATATCTGTCGATTCCACTTTTGTGATCTATCATTAATCTATTCAACACGCGCTTTGTGCATCAATCAAAAATCTTTTGGAGCTATTTTTGACGTTGCACATTTTTTTTTGTTCGAATATAATTTTCCACTGGCATTTTCCTAACAGCTTATTGTTGTTTGTTTTAGTCGATTAGACGTCGATTGTTGTTGTTTTTGTTTATTGTTGGGGTCGACTGCGAATTGGGTCAAGTGAAGGAACTTACTGAAAACGGCAATTAAATTTCTGTTCAATTATGAACCGAACAACATAAATTTTGTTCATATTGTTATTTATCTTGTTTGCCGCGATGATTGCGTTAATTGCAACACGTTTTATTATTATTGTTTCCAAGCTAACTGCATAAATTTACTACTATACTTAACAAATACAGGGTGTCGATTGAGCTGAATGTTCGTCAGAATGATGGGAAGGGGAGATGTTGGGAATTTCTAAAAATAGTGTATTTGTAGATAAAAGATATGCATTGAAATGGACTTTACTTTATATGATATATCACAATGGAGGATATGTAAATATATTTGTATTTCGTATAATTTTCTCAGTATATTTTATGAAAGTTTTTCATTTCTTTAAACTCCATGTTTTTTAAAATACTCAATTAAAATACTTTGTGCTTCTTTTTTTGCATCAAATTACGTTAGCGACTATTTAAAACACAAGAAAAAAAGTTTAAAAAATATGTGTTTTAAATTTTTGAGTAAAATTATTTATTGTATTATTTAGGATTTTTATATACAATATACAAAAAGGATACCAACTTTCTTTTTATTTTTGGTTAGATTTATGAGAATATAGGAACAAGTTGAACAAACTTGATGCATTATTGGTATTGTTTGGATTAATATGTTGCTATATACTTTCTGGTAGTTAAGTTAGCATAAATCAAATACTTGGAATATGTTTCTGCTTTTCTTTCTTCCACTTAAATTTGTTTCTAAAATATCTTCAATGATAAACTAAGAACAATTAACTTGTCTTCTCTATTATAAATCGATATTTAACTTATCAACTTATCTTCAACTTATTTTCCTTCTTTAATCAGCAGCAAGCTACAAATTAAAGAACGCTCCAGGCGGTCGTTTATCTGCGTCTCTTTAAAGCTTCTGCGCTTCTCAGTCTTTAGGTTCTTAACGACCTTGTGTCACCGTCTCTCACGCCACCCTCTGACTTGTCAGCTTTTACGTCAGTTTCAGCCTGACCACGCCCAATCGAAACTCATAAACAACATACTCACACACACACACACACACCCATACACACTCGAGCACACACGCTCCCTGGGTAAGAAAAGTCCAATGTCCTTGAATTGTTTTGGCCTGTGGCAACTTAATCCTGTGTCATATAACAAGCTCTCGGTTGCCATCTGAAACCTTGCCAACGATTAACCACACAATATGCCAACAACAACAACAATGGCAATCATCACAGGAAAAGGGGAGTGGTGCGAAGAGGGGGGCACACAATGAGAATCATCGCATAAAGTAAATCAGCTTACAGATACTTGTATTTAGTACTTCGAAATACGTTGGCGACAATAAACGACGGCAATTAAAACAAAAAAAAGCGAAAAAGTACAAGGTTCAAGATATATAGAAGATGACTTATCCGAACTGTGATAACATGATGTGCTATAAGTTCAGTTGTCTCAAGAAAATATTAGTATTTACTAATTAGCTAAATAAAAATGTTTTTCAAATAACTTACACCACCTAAAAAACTAGAAGATATAAATCAATATAAAACAAGTAAAAACGTTGCAGTCGGGTGTAACCGACAGCGCCATACTCGTTAACAGTGAAATAAAACATACAACCAAATATTATTTATGCAATGCAGAATTAATCTCTAATTAACTATGACAAATGCAATCCATTAAGATAAGATAAGATAAATTCGCAATTCTAAGTTTTGAAAAAAAAAAAAACATTTTTTTCGGATATGAAGGGAGTGTACATCCTTTTCTTCCAAAAATTTTTTTTTTCAAATATGCATATATTTTAAATGTAAAATCGATCTAAAAAAATTATGATCAAAATGCCATCCACCTTGAAAATCGGTTCAGTTTTGACAAAGTTATGGAAGTTTGAAATATGGGAGCTATGGATCTAATAGCTTTGGCATGATTTTTGACAAAAAATTTTTCCTCAGAATCGGGTTTAATGTTGATTTTTATACTAATTATGACTAACACAATCGATTAAAATCAAAAATTCGCAATTGTAAATTTTGAAAGAAAAATTTTTTTTAAATGAATAAGGAGGGAATTCTAGTGGGAGTGGCCGGAATGTCAAGATTGCCATTTTTGGGGGGTAACCAACTATGTACATACCAAATTTGGTAACTCTGACTTTAAAACTGTACGAGATATCGATTTTCGCGATTTGTGGGGGCGGGAGGGGGCGTGGCCGGTAAATTTTTTGAACGATCTTTAAAGGAGGTGACCAGTTGTGTACCTTCCACAGAAATCTTAACACTTTGTCTGAAGAGGATAAATGCAAGAATATATCCAAAGTTTTAAATCTCTATCTTCAATAACGCTAAAAAAATTTGCGTTCATCCGGACAGACGGACAGCATGACGGACATTGCACAAATGTACTAGTTTCACTTCGTGAACGAGTATAAAAATAAATACCCTAAGCTTAAATAATATTATGAATAATAATAATAATTGAGCTCCAATAGATCATAATAATCAGATCTTTGTTGCACTGCACAAAAACTATAAGCATGTTATATAAAAATCACTAGAAAATTAATATTTTCTATATACAAAATTTATATACATTACACTTGGCAAGATCCTGGTATGTTTTATTTATATTTTGGCAATTGTTTAACGCCATCTATACGATCGAACGTGTGAACGTGACTTTTTGACGATATTCAGCTAATCGGTGCATAAATTAAATATGAAGACAAAAGGAAATAATTTAATGTGCACTTTGCAAATTTTGACACGCAGTCAAACGATACGGTTCTCACAGATTTCTATTTATATATAAATATAGAGATTATAACACTGTATAAAATTGCCATATGTATATATAGAAATAAAATCTAAACAACACACACACCCACTTTTTGAGAGGCGTTTGATTAGCATGCACAATTTGATGTTAGATTATAAATATATATGCATATATATTGTGTATAAATTGGCTTGGGGCATGAACTAGCCTTGGAATTTCGAATTACGGTATCAGATAATATAACATTATTTTTCCTGTATATTGATTCTAAAATATACATTATTAAAAATTCAATTTTTATTACAACTTATTTTCAAAATGTAGAATTGCGAATTTATATATTTAATCGAATTTGGTTATCCAAAATGGCATTAAAAACAATATTTAACCTGATATTGTGGGGTCAAATTCGTTGTCAAAAAATCATGCCAAAATGTACACAAATTTTACATCATTAACTTTGTCAAAACTAAGCGTATTTTTATGTTTAATTGCATTTTGGTTATGTTTTGTCCTCTAGATAAATTCTGCACTTAAAATATATGCATTATTCAAAACAATTGCTAAGTTCTTTGTATATATTGTGGATAGGGAAATAAAGCTGACCTTGAAAATTTGAAATAGGGTATCGAGTAATAAGACAGCTCTTGACTCTAGACACCATCGAAGCCATTGGGGCTGGCCAACAATGAAATTTAGTTGGACACGGCGCATTTGAATGGGTAAACAAGAAAACTGGCATCGAGAACTAACTGAACTGATTGACCGAGCCAGCGATTGGCAATTCTAATGTAAATATGGGCAAATATATGTGTATATGTATAAATACATATATGTATATGGAAAGTTTATATGATATAAGTGCACGTATTTATTTGCGCTGGGCGAGTGTTGTTCTATAATTTGCACAGAGCAACTTGTTGGGGCCCATTGTGCACACAACATAACACATTTGTGTGCATATTTATATAGTTGTGTGTGTTGTCTATCGGATATCAAATATTTTTAGATGCAACCCCACGTCTTATTGCTACTGCTGTGGCTATTCCCTGATAACAACAGAAATAATAATATTACTTGGTGTACTTAGTAATGTTGACTCTTTTTTGAGTTTATTTATCGTCAACGCCGAGCTAAAGCAAATAAATTCTACTTTTACATAAGGCAATAACAAACAAATTAATTAACCTCAACATGTTAGTGATGAATAAAAAACAAATTACATCTAGAGAATGGGTCAAACTAGAACCTGTGCCGGGCTATTGATAAATGTTCTGCTGAATAATTGACAAAGTAATTTTTTTCCGTTTCGCGAAATTGCAATTGTAAACTTTTATCAGGCATTTGTCGATCTATGTGATTTGTTAACTTTAACATTTATTTAGATGAGCGCAATAAACGCTTGCAAGTAACTTTTAGAAATCATTTTTGTATATCTAGTTGTTAGCTGTTTACTATAAAACTTTATAGACTTTATATAGAAATAGTAATAGCTTTAACAGCGTATTTAAATTGAACCTTTAGCCATCTATTATGGATTGGGAAATTTTTGTTCAGTTAGCTGTTATTGAGTTATGTTTTCTATATATATTTTAATTTTTATATTAATTTGTTTTTAGATTATTAATTATGAAAAATAAATATATAATGTAAAAGTTGAGGAAATTTAATAATTTAACTAATAACAATTAAGTGTTCATGTATATTATTATTCGGCGCTGTAGCTTATGTCATAAATATATACATATATATCTATTCTTGACTCTGCCTTCAGCCTTGTAAATTACCATAGTTTTTTTTGCATCTTGTTTGCTTCGTCGTTGTCAGTTGACATATTTTTAATGAGTTTTCTTCCAATGTATTTTCTCTTATTTGCCTTTACAAACGGTTCTATTTCTCCCACTTGGCGTATTGTTTGTGGCTGATTAATATGTTGACAGCTTTGCTGTTGTTCTTCTGCGTCGGGACTCGAATCGAAAATCCTGTAAAAACTAAACCAAAAAAAAACTAAACAAAATTAGCAATTTGCTAATTGTGCCTCTCCGTAGTATATTTCTGTTGTTGTGATTACAAAACAAAAAGGTTCAATAACTGCCAGACACGCCCACGTCAAATGGCAGTACATTAAATCTAATTAGCACCTACAAAAGACAATTTTCGTGGCTTTGCCAAATACTTGAGGGAACGTGTCCTTCATTTGCATAAGTTTTCATTGACGTCAACAATGCGCAAATATAGAAAAACCAGAGAGCAAAAAATATGATTTTATATGTTTATACATAAAATTTGCCTATGACAGCCAAGCACGTTATCATAGAGGCCATTGTGACTATCCTCATGTCAAGTTCTTGAGTTTTCCTGAGCAAAATAAAAAAAAAACTGCTGAGTTTGGCAGGTGCTCGCTAAAATCATCATGATACCCATTAAAAACATCAACAATTCATAGTCCTTATTTAAACTCGTCAAAACTGAGCTGATTTTCGTGTTAGGTGACAATTTTATCATTTATACTTTAGATTGATTCTACATTTAAGAAATATGCATTATTAAAAATCAATTTTTTTCGATTTTTTTTTTTAAAATCATGTGACATTTTGGTCTTGGGTTTTCCTATAGAATAATTCTGCATTTAAACATTGGAATATTCATGGGTTCGAAACCCAGATGTACAATTTTTTATAATAATGTGCAAAAAAATCGATGTAAACGAGTATTGCGCTGTCGGTTACATCCTACTGTATCATTTTGACGTGCTTTTCTTTATGTATTGTGTGTAATCAAAATACATTACGGTGCACATTAATTTTGTGTGCTTCTTCTACCTATTCCCGACTCGGATATTGTTTGATAAATCGTTTCTTGATGTCAGCTGTTTGCAAATATTCTGAGGGATGCAAAAACGAGTAAACAAAATAGAAGAAAACGGCGCGTGAATCGCATTTG
>SCDS01001444.1:0-10741 GCA_004149465.1 Drosophila nigromelanica
TGTCTAAACGCAGAGTTCTCGGAAATTAGAAAAGCTAACCATCTAAACTTTTTGACTTTAGAATCTCTTAGTCCATACATCGAAAAAATGATCAATGATGTTCTTATCATTTTTTCGATATCTTGCTCCGTTTCATTAATATCGATAAAAATCGATTTCAAGCATGGTTTTATTACCATATCTCGGAGACTATAAGAGCTAGAGGCACCAAATTGTTATGTGGTTATTTGTTTGTTATTTGGATATCCCCCCAATTGCCCCCAATATCGAAAAAAACAAACACCGCAATTAAAATACTACAGCCTTGCGCCTTGGTTTGTATATATATTGAAATAGATATACTTAATAAGTCCTGAAATTTTCATAACGGTCATACTTTTAGTTTAGAAGAGAGTCAAGAATTTCATTTCTATTTGTGTGTGTGTGTGTGTGTGTGAGTTTTTTATTATATGTACAGATGTATAAATGAAAGGAGGTTGAAATGTTTATAAAGACAGATCGCAGTGTTGAGGGTATCTCCTAGTTGTGCGGTCCCGACTAGAGCCTTCACACTTGTTTTTTTTTGTGTTTTTATTTTTTGTTCTCGCCCCATTTGGTGTAGTTGCCTTAATTTTTATGACTTAAGTGGCCCAGCGTCTTGGCAGGGTTCTAGAGGGAGGGGTGGCTGCTTGTTGTTGGTTGGGGGTGTGTATAACTGTTATATTGCTTGGCTGACGCGCACCGTAAACGAACAGAACATGCCACGGAATGTGTCTGTGGCATGCACACAACTCGTTTGCTCGCTGTGATTTTTCTGCACTCAGAGAAAATACCCAGAATATTGCACCTAAATAAAATATGAATATTTATAAAAATATAATAGAAAATTAGTTAATGTCGAAATTTCCAAACACAAACTTTCAATTACTCGATCTTTGTTTTTCTTACATTGAGTCAGAATTTTTCAAGTGTACTTGTATCCAAAGACTTTTCTTTCATTTAAAAATTCAATGAATCTAAAAATCAAAAATAATTCAAATTTAATTTTAGTATAATAAAAAACAAAATGGAAGAAGTTTTATGATGATTACAGTTGAATGTAGAATGCATTTTTCTCTGAGTGTACGACTTTACTTGGTGAAAACAAAAATGGTGAATTAAGAACATAAATCGAGTACAAATATTATTAATTTTGGTACTAAGCAGTTGATTTGCTTTTTGTTCGATTATAAAGTCATTTCAATTAAAAGGTTGTATTGGAAATAAAAAAAGAAAATGGTCGCGATTGTTTTGCTCAGTGTTTTTCTCTAAGTGTTTGCGTCTGCTGTGCAGCGTTGCCAAATTGCAGTGCACTGCAAATGGAAGTTGGTGTCAGCGGCTATCGTTGCACATGCCACATGCCAAATGCCACATGCCACATGGCACTTGGCACACGTTGTGCGCAATAATCATAATAAATTTCAATTATCCTGTGCAGCACAAATCACAAATACCCCCCCACAGAAAGCCCCGATTGCAACGGGTATGTGAAGTGCAAAAGGCTAGCAAACATGAATTATATCCACACACACACTATATACACACATGCACACACACACACAGCCAAACACACTCTCTGACTGTTATTATTAAGTGATTTGAATGCACTTTGTGTGTTTGCCAGAGCGTTCCACAAAACGCACTCACACTCACACACACACACTCACACACACACATACACATACACACAATTATTGAAGTGTGGCAACGCTGCGCCCTTTGGCAGCGCCAACGTTTTGTTAGCCGTTTGCCGTTTGTCGCTTCGCTTTTAATGTCTCTATTATTGCTGTGTATTTGGTGTTGTTATTGAGTTATTAACACGCACACACCGGCACACACACACACACACACAGGGACACACACACACACATCAAACACTTCGCGTTGACCGTCGCGTCGCTTAAAACAAACGAGTTTTTTGTCGCTTTTGCCCAAGCGGCAAACGTTACAGCGCCTTGCGCATAATTAGATACACTTAACAGCAAAACAATGCACAGAACCATTCATTAGGGGCGTGCCCCAGTTGCCACAAGCAACAAGGGGTAGGCAGCTCTTTGGAACACACTCTCGCTGGGCTCTTGCTGGGCTTAAGGATATGTTTACAAAGTGCCAACAATGTGCATGAGTGTATTCGTTTTGTGTGTGCATGAATAATTTAAGGCATGGCATTAGAATTACAAGCGAATTTAAGTGCACCTAATGAGTGTATTTATGTCCATTCTATAAGAGAGTCTATTCTATTTTCTATTATTAAATCAGTTGCAATAGATATGCATGAATTAGAATGCATATAATGGGTGCTAATGAGTGCATTCATTTCATTGGCATCAAAGTGGCCAAGACAATGAATGTATTCATCTGAGATGCGCTTGTTCATTCATATTTTGTGTATTCAACACAGTTTCTATAGCAGTGAACAATAATTTGGATCAGAAACCGTTATAAGTTATCGTTTGAATCATGAAAACAATTTAATAAATAACTGAAACCCAACTAAGCTTCTTTAAGTTTT
This sequence comes from Drosophila nigromelanica, assembly GCA_004149465.1. Classification (NCBI taxonomy): domain Eukaryota; kingdom Metazoa; phylum Arthropoda; class Insecta; order Diptera; family Drosophilidae; genus Drosophila; species Drosophila nigromelanica. Next base: position 2,531 of record SCDS01001444.1, read on the forward strand.
AGTTTGAACCGTAACAATAATTCAAACAAACAAAGTTTAACAATACCAAAGGGCCTTCGAATCTAACTACTTAAATATTACCGAAAGTAAACAAAACTTCAGACCCAATTGACTAAAATATCCTGGCATGAATTTATTATTCTATTTAAATAAATAAAATTTTAAATTATTTGTTTACTCGAACCGTTTCAAACTGATAGCTTGATTTTCTTGTTGAACCTAAATTGTAGTCCAGCATCCCTATGTAGTTGACCCGTGCTGTTTTTTGGGCCAGTCCGAAAGCGTCTCGAAAAGGAACACCTTTTTGGCTTTTGTCGGCTTTTGTGCGATTCTCTTGGCCCGATCGTAGTTAATTTGATAAATTGCCAAGCTCTCGACTGCAGTTTGGACCTTTATCTACATGTGTGTGTGTGTGTGTGTGTATGTGCCACGCCCCCGTTTTGGAATATAGAAAACTATGTGACGCAAGGGAAAGAGCCAAATAGAAACATAATTAAATTGTTCTGTTTTTATTGCGAAGGGAAGGGAACTGCAGCAGGGATATGGTCAAATGGGATAAAGGGTTAAAAGCGGGGGGCAGCAGAAAGAGAGGGAGTGAGTGAGAGAGAGAGACAGGAGAGAGGAGTTGGTGGGGATTTGGTAACATTATCTGCGGTCCGGTCTGCGGTTGGCATTGGGGCGTTTGTAATTGAAATATATGATTATGAATATTTATGCATTTTATGTGTATTTTCTAATTGTATTTGAAAATGTTGTGTGTGTGTGTGGTGTGTGTATTGTATGTGTTGTCTTAGTTAATTTAAATAATTTTCCAACACTTAATTAGTGGGCCATTATAGTGCGATAACAAAGCGTTTGGCATTAGTTTCAAGCGCAAAGGGTTTTCACAAAACCCAAATCCGCCCTGAGCCTGTTTCCCGCTGGGATGTGTTTGTGTTTTTGTGTGTTTTTGGGGTTTTTAGTTTTCAGTTTTCAGTTTTCAGTTTGGACAACCGCAATTAGTTTTAATCAAGCGTGTGTTCGTTCCACCTCTCGCAGGTTTTCCGGGCGATGGCGACGACGACAGCAGCGCCGCGAAGCGTCGACGATCGCGCACCAACTTCAATTCGTGGCAGCTGGAGGAACTGGAGCGCGCCTTCTCCGCCAGCCACTATCCGGACATCTTTATGCGGGAGGCCCTGGCCATGCGTCTCGATCTCAAGGAGTCGCGAGTTGCGGTGAGTTCAGTTCCAATCGCTGAAGCGTATGTTCCCTTCCCCAGCGAGTTTTTCCTTTTTGTTTTATTTTTGCGCCCCTTTTTGTTGTTGTGAGTTTTGAGCACCTTTGCTGAGATTATACGCTTTGTTCCAGATAGGTATGGTTCCAGAATCGACGTGCCAAGGTGCGTAAGCGCGAGCACACCAAAAAGGGTCCCGGCAGACCCGCCCACAATGCACAGCCGCAGACGTGCAGCGGCGAACCGATTCCTCCCAACGAGCTGAAGGCCAAGGAGCGGTAAGTGAACAAATATTTTTAAGGGGCTAAAAAGTGGGATTAGCAAGAAAGCAAAAAACAAGAACAACGGAATTTTTCAACAAGTTGGCAGCACTTGCATGACAAGTGTATACCCTGTATCCAAAACTAAATAATTATATTATTTTTCAATGAGTAGTAAATACAATTACTAATTACTACAAACATGTAAACTCCATTAAACTATAGTTTTCATAACAAGTTGGCAGCACTTACATGACCATCAGTGTTCTTCATTTACTATTGAACTTTTATGTGAGTGTAAGCTAGATTTAATCAATATTTAATAATCACAATTGACATAAATACCATCATTGCAACAAGTTGGCAGCACTGCCTTTTATTCAGTTAAACAACCCATGTTTTCAGCTATCTGATCAAAATTGGCTCTAATCAATATTTTGAAATTAGTGTCGTTGCGTTGTAGTAAGTTTGGCGGCACTTAATTTATTAGAGTGCTCCGTTAGTGCAACTACCCTTTCAAATAGGTTGGCAGCGCTGACATGCTGAACAGGTTTATTTTACAAATCGGAGACCATTTGAAGAATATGTGAAAAACAAATTGGCAGCACTCAAAAAATGCTTTTAGCACACAAAATAAGCAACCTATAAGTGGGATCGTTTATTGGACTTTACTTCCCTTATATTTTTCTGGGTAATCCTAAATCCTAAATTTGTGTTCTGTTTGTTTGGCCCGATAATTGCAGGGCGCGACGCCGCAAGAAGCTGGCCAAGGCGATCGATCGGCAGGCGCGCAAGCTGCAGGCGAAGGGGATCACCGTGGACCTGGAGGCGCTCAAGGCCGAGTACATATCACAGCATAAGGCGAACGGAACGTTCTCCGATTCGGATCTGGAGGACGATGGCATACAGATCGATGTGGTGGGCGGCACCGACAGCGACGATGAGATTGACAGCGATGCGGTCAGTCCCGCCCGCATGGGCGGCGGCCATCACGGTCTGGCCCACTGTGGGGGCGGGCTCGATGGCGATGGCGACAGTTCGCGTGCGGGCAGCTACATTGGCGGCGGCGGCAGTCTGGGCAGTCCCAGTTCTGTGGCGGCACCGACGCTGCACGGCAGCAATGGGGCCGGCGGTGGGGGTGGTGGTGCTGGTGGCTATATGCACTCGGAGCCATCGGATGCCGGCGAACCGGAGGAGCGGGATTCCATGTCGGCACAGGAATCGGCATCGCCCAAATCGCTGCTCTTCCCCGCCAAGGCCTTCCATCAACTCAACCTGCAGAGCACACAGCATCACGCGGCGGCAGCGACGGCAACGGCGGCAGCGGTCGCAGCAGCGGCCAATCTCGTCCACCAGACGACGCCCATCAGCATGCGCCGCAGCAATCCGTTCAGCATTGAATCGCTGCTCTTCAACAACACGTGAGGCAGTCCAGCTGGCAAATTGCACTTGCATTTGAACTGGCTCTGGTGCTGGGATCGCTTCAACCTAACCTAGCTTTGCTGGCAGCTATTCGGGGGTTTCTTTTATAATATTTCCTTGTCATTTGAATTATGAGTTCCTAAATGTGTTTTTTTATGGCTCGTTTCGTTTTCTTTGTTTACTTCTCGGGTGCTTATCTTTAAACTCTATATACATATATATATATATCTATATTATAAACGTTTTCTTTGAGTTTTCCTACTATTCTGCCTTTTACTTTATATCGTACTAGTACTCCAGTTCTGGGCTCCGAGCTTAAATTTAGCTAAGTGATTTTATTTATTAAAAAAAATTTTTTTTATTTTTTTTATTGATGTACTTTGTATTGTTCCAAGAGAGACTAAAATTAGCTTCGTAGTGCGCATTTTATATTATTTTTAAGATAAACTTAGACGGTTTTTTCCCCCAATTTTTTCCCCCCATTTGTCATATGGCAAAGCAATGCTTACAAGAAATGGTAATATTTACGATAAATATAATATATAATAAATATGAAAATAAGTTTTTTTTTGTCGTATGAGTGTGTGTCTGTGTGTGCATGTGAGTGAGTGATTGTGTGTGTGTCTGTAAAAATGTAATTTAAACTAGCAAAAAAAGAAACATACAAAAATATTGAAAATGGAAAACAAACAACCAAAATAAGTGAATTTTTTTGTCCTGACTAATGTAAAAATCGAGACGAAGAAGAGAGAATAATGGGGTAGTAGAAGCCGTAAATATAACATATATAACACATATGAGACACACAAGAAATATTACACATAGAATGCAAAGTACATATATTGTATTTAAAAAACAACAAAAAATATTGTCCAACAAAAATAAAAATCATATTGTAAAAAAACAAAAAAAAAAAAAACAAAAAACACACACAAAAAGTGTTTTTTTGGTCAAATAAAATTGGCAAAGAATTCAATAAAATAAAATGAAAACAATATAAAAATGGCATGAAAAATACGCATAAATGCAAGTAAAATTGTTTTTTCAATTCCTCTGAAGGGCCTCGCGAATCGGAAACGAATGTGCAGTTAATGGACTCGCTATTTTTATACAGTGTATTAAAAATCGAATTCTCACTGGGCGCATAAAAATATGGCATAAACAAATCAATTGCTGTGCTGTTAAAACATAAATACTTGACAGAAATCTGAGTATTTTATACGGAGGAAAGCAAAAAAATGTTCCCATTTAAATTGAGAGCAAAAGCTTGGAAGGGAGTTTTCATTAGTGTCTGGTGTGTACAGTAAGTGGGAAAGATTGATCAGTCAAAAAAGTGCAATGTATCTATTCGTAAAAATCAGATATTTTTTTCCTTCTGAAACTTTATACAAAATTTAAAAATAAAAAAGGGGCAATTAAAAAGAATAGCTACAATTATTTTCTTATACTGTGAAAGCGTTAACTCAAAATTTGAAAATTTTTAGAAAACTTGGTAAGCTCTGCAATTTTTGTTTTTGAAACTATAGCCATCCTATTTTTGCTTAACGTAGGATATAGTTATAGTATAAGTACTCTAAACTTTTGCTTAGACATTACCTGGTTTTAGGGTACTTTTTGCGAAAATATAGGGTAATTTGTGGTCCAGCACGGGTAAAACCAGTATTAATAGCCAAATCGATCTATCCATCCACCTTTCTTACTTTCTTTGTTTTAATGCTATATCGATAAAACTTGGCTTAGACTCGTATAATAAGGTTTCTCGGATCTGACAACTACATTTATCGAATAGCTGACATAAAAACACTCTCTAGAAAATGAAGATCTTGTGTTTTTATTTTTCTAGATTTTTCAACCAATTTCAAATTTACAGCATTTGCTAAGAAATTTTTATTATTTTTTTTTTATTAATTTTCATGCAGAACATATTGCTATATATTGGCAAATATGTATTTACCCCAAAGATCTTAGCTAGTTTGCCCCGCGCCTGTCTTTCTTTGCCACATACTCACAGCGATTACAGTCGACGTTGCATGCCACAAAATGTGTCAATTGAATTTGCACTGAGTTAGTTTTTTTTTCTTTTTTTTTTGGGGCACAAGTTGCGGTACGCTACAATTAACCGTTTAAACTTTAAGCCCGATAAGTTTAACTGGTTGTTGTTGTTGTTGTTGCTGCTGCTGCCGCTGCTGCTGCACAGCGTGACGTCGACGTTGACGGCAACTGCGGCCGCTTTCATGGGAATTTGTGGAGTTCATTTCATGGCAATTTTATAGCTTATTAATTTTTCAGTGTTAGCGCTTTGCTTTGCTTGTTGTTGCTTTTATTATACCCTGCAGACATTGCAAATGGGTAGAAAGGGGTGTGTTGCAGTTGTGCATTTGTATGTGTTGTTATATAATATATTATTTATATTTTCTTGATCAGCCAAAGAGTTTATTCAAGATTATCAATTTGATATGTTGGTTTTAGTTTATCTTCCACTGACTTAGTTGATTTCAATCAAGTACAGTATATTTATATCACTTTATTTAATTGATTTGGAAGTACAGCTGTTCTTCGCTTGAATAAAAATATATATTTTAATTGAAAGAACTTGCACCTTATTAGGATTTTGACAACAATCTGTACTTCATTTTAGTACATGATTTTTTGTGTTTTTGTACTTTGAATATTTTTCTACAGGGTATTTTCTGCTCTAGCAATCTAGACTAGAGTAGTCTCGGTTATTATTGTTGCTGCTGCATGCTGTTAATGATTCCGCGTGTTGTCGCCCCTCCTCCCCTCCCCATCACCCCCTCTGCGGTTGTCGATGCTGCCCTGTTGATATGATTATTACGTTTATGTATTTTAATAATTGTGCATGATTCGAAAGATTTTCTCTCTGTGTGTTTGTGTTTGAGCAGCTTGAAAACAGCTTACAGCTGCCCGATCTTAACTTTCAGTCCCTTCCCTCTCTCTCTCTCTCTCTCTCTTTAAGACTCTCTTGCGATCCTCGAGCATTTTGGGTATTTTTCGTGGTCGTGTGCCCCCGTCGCGCGTCCATAACTTTTGTGGCTCAATTACTTTTCGATGCAAATCAAATTGGTCGCCTTTTAACTATTCTTCACACGTTTTTCATTAAATATTTTCCACAACTGCCTCTTTAAACTCTTTGCCGTGCAACAAACACAGCAACAACAACAACAAAAAATCCTCTGCTTTGCCTCATAATTTTACGGATTCACCTTTTCTATAATATTTTTCGTATCCGTATCTGTATCTGTATCTTGTCCGCCTGTGTATCTGGCCATTGTAAATGAGTTTTTATTGAGCTGAAAAGATATTTGCGTTTGGCTTATTGTTCATGAATTGTTGTTTATTGGCGTTATAATAGATGGTTCGGGCACACTCGACCGATCGGGTGTGCTACCTACTTATGATATCAATCGCCTTTACAAGCCCTTTTCAGCTAATTGAGTTCCCTAAACCGTGAGAGGGGATTCAAGTGTTCAGTATGTGAGGGATACGCTACAGATCCATGTCAAATAATGCCCTGTAGTCTATATGTTGGCTTAGGACTTCAAATTTCTATAAGTACTAAGATTACATACTCTGTTTGCTGTATTCAGACTACAATAATATTATAATATTATAGATAACACTTTATATGTAATATTACAATTTTATTGAAATATATTACTAACTTTTTCGAAATATTTAATCCGTATACTTCAATAATAATTATTTTTTCATAGTACACTCTAAAATTGGGTTAGATGGAAATTATTAAAAAATATATTATTCCGACATATAAAAAATAATTCATTGAATATTTCAAATTTATATACATAATTTTACTATATCTATAAATCCTAAAAGTCTTGCAAATTATAAGCTCACAAATTATTTAGGAAATAATTAGCTATATAATGTGAAGTTTTAAAGGCGACAGCAAGGATAATAATAAAATCTTTATGATCTAATGTAACCTCTATAATGAAACAATGCTTTATACAGTTTCACACTTACCTTTTTTGAAATCGATGCCATTCGGTGCATTGTGTCGCAAAACAAGCGCATCCGTTGATATGCCTAATCAGCAAAGCGGTGCACCCTACGTTATAGCGCTTAATCGAAATCAATAAAGTTATTAAAACGACGCTTTTAAGTTTTCTGTAACAGATTCTTAAGCCAACAACTGAATAACAGCGCAACAACAATGCGGATTAACGCTTCATCATAAACAGCAACAACAACAGCAGCAACAGCAACAGCAACAACTGATTGTCATAATTATGGGGCATTTTGGTGTTTGCCGCTCTCTTGAGCCACAACCTTCAAGATTTTTGTTTTGTTTTTTTATTTTTATTTTTATACCCTTTACATATTGCAGAAGAGTATAAGCTGCAGTTCATTTTAGTTAAGTTAACTTGTAAACATGCACCAACATCGATAAATATCGTTTAGCAAACCCCACAGTAAGGCACAGTGTGAAAATGTTAGCACGTAGACCATATCAATATAGAAGAACATCTTATTTTTTGATAAATCCTTATTTCAAAATCGATAAATATCGTTTACCAAACCCAATTTTTGGGGTATAATGCTCAGATGCTAAGAGCAAGTATAACTGAACTAGCATGCACCGATAATTCGATAATTCTCATAATTCTATTAAAATCGATAAATATCGACTTGGTGCCTAAACATTTTTTTGGGATAATAGGAGCCAGCGAGATATGATGCATATGTGTGTACAAATCTGGTACATTGGGAATTTGCAGCCGGTTATTCCAGGGTAACACCTAGTCGGATAAGTTGGCTACATAGAACGCTCTAACTTTATTTTGGTGCGGTTCGGTTCAAGTTTTGGTTTTTGGTTTGTTGTTGGCTCGTTTTGCTGCCGCTTCCATTTCAATTTCGCAGCGGGAGTTGCCACTCACACACACGCACACACTCACACACATTGGCCGATCGTTGGGTATTATGAACTTGATGCCTTAATTTATTCACACTCTTTGGAACGCTTGGAACCTGGTCAGTGGCTCTGGTGTTAATCTTTGCGCCTCAGTGTTTTGAATCTCGGCGTTTTCTATTTACTTTCGAGCGCTTTTCAATTTTCACAGCGGGCACGCAAAAGGTTCGAGCAGGGGGCTAGGGTGTAGGGAACTTTTTTTGTTGGCGGGGAGGGAAGGGGCAGCTCTTGATCAGCTATGGCCACAAAAAGCGAACAATGTTTGTAATTTATTTCATTGTGCGATGATTAGCAGGCATTTCTTTAAAGTTCGAATTGGTTGGATAGAGGAGGGAGGGGAGGGGGTGGGGGCTAGCGGT
>SCDS01001445.1:2938-13668 GCA_004149465.1 Drosophila nigromelanica
TATATATATATATATATATATATATATATATATATATATATGTATAATATAAATATATATAAAAATATATTCAAATTTGTATTAATAATAATTTTCCTTATAATAATAAAAATACCAAATTTAATTTTTAACATTGAATTATACCTAATTATAAATAGTTATGATGAAAAATGTACAGTCAACTTCGTATTTCTTAAAAATACTTCAAATACCAAAATGTATATTTTATACAGTTAAAATTTTACATATAACAGTTTTTCTCGTATTTTTTATTTCGAACGGAAAAAAACTAAAATCTTGATCTATTTTTATTTATATGAAATTCTCGCAAAATATGGAACATATAAATATAATTTATAATTTAAAATGACATAATTATTTAAAGAAAAATGTACTTTTACTGGTAACGATTTGAACACGTTGTCCAGGATTTCATTGAGAACTTTTGTTTATCCAAATTTTTATTGTGACTTCCAATATTTGTATTTCCTTCTTTCTCTAGGTATGTATATGTTTGATAAGGAAGCTATATGAAAAACATTGCGTCGAACGACATTCTGTCTTTTTGGCATTGGCTATTTATTGCCTCGGGGGGATTCCGAGTCGTAAATTTCTTTAAATCAAACCACCTGCTCGTGAAGGGGATTCGCTGCGTTAAGATTATCTTATCGTTGTCGCAAAATTTTATGATTTGTTTTATTGATATTGTAGAAGGTCGTGGGAATTGGATGAAATGTAATTTAGATTTACTTTCAAATTGAGGAAATGGATTAGAAAAGTGGTTCATGTGAAAAATATATAGTACGTTTTACGAAAATATCTTAAGATAGATTTTCAATCTATGTTATCTTAATACTCTAGAAAGATTAAACTAGCACCGTTTTTATCTTATTCTTACGATTTATATTTATATATTTTTCCTCTATTTTCACTCGGCTTTTTAAATATGACGACTTCTTTATATAATTAAAAATTTATTTTATACGCTTTAAAAAGCACCGAATTTTATTTTTAGCTTTTAAAAAACATGCATTTTGGACTTTGCTCTAAAATTTTAAAACTCGTAAATAAAATTCTTGACATATATCCAAATGGCGCATTTTGGCGTTGTTTACCGTAGAAACGACGCCAAATATACATAGGTCGATACCAAAAATATATAAAATTTACTGACGTAGCTCAAGTGCACCTAAGTGGGTCATGCAGTGTCTTTGAACTGCACGCCCAAATAATTGCAGTGTATTTTAAATACCAGAATGAAATAAAAATGTATTTAAAGTATATCACTATATTAGTTAAGTACCGACGAGCCCCCTATCTTAATTTGTACAGCAATCTGCTATTTCTTATATATTATTCGATTTTTTCTTACATACTGATTTATTGGTCTTTCCGCTTTGTGTTGATTTGTTTTTGAAATTTATTTTCTGTTATAGAGTCTGTTAACGCTCTGTTAGAAACGCGTCACATTAATTAACATAAACCACTGCAAGGTCGCCATACACAACAGATTTTATTTGTACGTTAGATATAGATATATATATGTATATATTTTTATTTTTTATTTAATTTGTTGGCTCATTTGATTTTCATGCCATTTCATTTCGGTTTTAATTTATGCGCTGTGCCAACGGAATTTATTTCTTCTCTAGTATATACAACTAGTTTTATGCCAACAACAACAATTATAAATAGTGGGCGTGTTAGTTTGCCCCCTGCTTTTTGTTGTTGTTGTTGTTGCATTGTGTTATATAAAGAAAGAACGTGACGCTGTCGCCTTTAATTGTTTTGTTTTTGTGTGCAACAAATTGAATAAACAACAACAATAACTATAACAGTCTCAATTAATCTACTTTGATTGTTTGCCTTCACTGCGCATAGTGGGCGTGTCTGGTGCCCACTTCACTTGACTCACCCGCCTCGCGATGCTCTCAAAATCAAAAATCTTATGACACCAAAAGCATTAAATATGTCACTATAATTTAATTGACATTGAACTTGAAGCGTAGCTCACCATCGCGATAAGCAGCACATTTAAATAAATTAATATTAATTAGCACCTCAAGCAGCGCGCTGATTACCATAAAATTTCCCAGCACTTCACGCACGCTTCATCGAGGCCAATAAGCGCGAACAGATTAATGTTATCGATATCGTTTGCTTATCGCTTATGGCCATAATTATATTTTTATGCTACGCATTTATAAGTTGTACTATATATAGATATGGATAGTTCTGATCCGACTATGAATTGTTCTTATCTTTAGACGTCTGGCGTGGTCGTACGACCCGTATCAGCTACTGGATTAATTTTTTTCCAGTTGTCTTAAACTGCAAAATTAACTACGATAAAGCTTATCAAAATTTATACTAAAAATTTTTTTAAAATATATAATTATAATATCTAAAACGCTTTTTGGTGTCATCCGCTTGACTTGGCTTAGCATTATATTCATTAAGTCAACCAGTTTATATTGAAAACTAGTTTTTAGTTAACTCACACATCTGTATAAATTTCGATATTTTAAATAGTTTTTTTTTTTTTAAATTCTGATTCTGATAGACTCAGCCTAATTTTTTGTTTGTTCATGTTATAGTTCTAAATTGTATACAGGAAGACGTGCAACCCAAATACCTAAATCTTATGAAAAGAGACCACAGAAAAAGTTTACTTTGCCATTGGGCTTATATTTATTGTTTAAAATTTATGATTTATAAGGTATATACATACATAGCGACTGGCAAAACCGCAAAACTACCGACTATCATTATCTAAAAAAAATGTATATGATTAAACCGGCCTAATATATTTTTACTTACGAGAGAATAAGAGAGAAGAGACGAATTTGCATATCTCTGTTTCCAGTTTGCCTAACATAGCCACTTTTTTTGTGTCTTTCTTTCTCGTCTTTCTATCCCTGTCTCTTTTCTCTCTCTGTCGCTCTCTCTCTCTCTCTCTCTCTCTCTCTCTCTCTCTCTCTTCCTTTCTCTCTCTCTCTCTTTCTATCTCTGTATCTGTCTCTCTCACTCTATATTATTATCTATCTTCCTTTGACCATATCTTTCACTCTCTCGCTCCTCACCTTTCTAAGTGTCCTTCTCCTTCTGTTAAGCTCTTTCTCTCTTTCTCTGCATCTTGTCTTATATCACTCTATTTTTCGTTATCCTTCTCGCTTTTTCTGTTTGTCTGTCTCCCATGTTCCTTATTTATTGCCCACTATCTATTACTTATTCATAGTAAATTTAATATTTACATAATTATAGAAAATCTCAATCAATTCGTTTTTGAAGACATCTCACAGCTTAAATGATAAATTAATTCATTTAATTTAATATATCTACAAAGAGTTAAATAATATTTAAAATACAGATACAATACAATAATATCATAGTTAACTCCACGCGCCCATCATATTTGATCGAAATATTCACAAATATTACAGATATTTTAAAAAATGAATTGATATCGGAAATGTTTATTTTGCATCCATTCATAATTGAAAACAATTCTCAACGCGAGGCGAAAGCAGCAATTGATTTGACCTTATTGATTGATGGCATTTGGTGAAATGCGCTTGTTTTTTTATTTATTTATTACTGCGTCTTTTTTGTCTTAATTGAAAATGCAACAAAATGCGCTTGTTAAATTATTTATGCATAAGTTTTGATCAAACGAATAATTATTATTGGTTTCTTTGCGGAGAGAGACGCAGGCAAAAAACAGCTGTCAACAACATGCGACAGAGTTGACCGATAAAAAACCCTTATCAAAGTGAATGGGAAACCTAAAGAGGGAATTCATATGTGTGTGTGTGTTGGAGTGTGTGTGTGTTTGTTTCTCTGTTTACCCAGGACATTGGCAATCCATAACTTTTTTGCGCTTGTCACATTTTCTATTATGTATCAAGAGCTGTTGACATTTTCTGGCTGCTGTTTTATTCCCATTATATTAATACATACATATATATGTATGCATATATATGTAACTATGTATGCGTGTGTGTGTGGCACCTCTAGCAACCGCAGCCACAAGTTGTAGCCAAAGATGGAAAATTGTCAAGCTGCAAAGTTTTGCGCCATTTTGTTGCCGTTGTTGTTGCTGGCATTTTTGTTGATTAAAAAGCCCATGACTTGGGAACTTGCCACACACACTCCCAGCCCCCCACACTTATACACACACACACACCCACATGCAAATGTGTGGTTGTGTCTGCTGCTGATTGTTTTGAAGTTTTAAGCCCTAATCAATTTGGGCTTTTGGGCCACCTCCTAAAAAGGCACTTTGACTGTCTTGTTTTTTCAGCTCGGTTTCGATTAAATACTCTATTTCATAAAGTTACATTAGTTATGTGCATCGTTTGACTGTTTTTATGCTTTTACAAATTGTGCTTAAATGGATTAAATCCTTATATCATATTTTTAGAGTTAAAGTCACAAATGTTGGCCTACTTTCGCCCTTAAATGAAAAATATATAAATATTTTTATGTTACAATTAGAACAATTTAAAAATCATCAATTAACTGTTATTACAGAGTATTGCAAAGTGCTTGCACCCAACTGCATTTTTTTTACGTATTCGCTTCGATTTGTTTTTTTTTTTTAATGAGAAAAGTTTTGGCAGCTTAAGCCAAAAATGCACTAAACAATATGAACAAAAACATAATTAGCTTTAATCATTTGTTTACACTACTTATCTCTTGTCTTACCCCTCTTTCACTCTCTCTGTGTCTGTCCAGCAGCTCAATCTTTGTATGCCAAGTGTGATGAGAAGCAATTTCAATGCCAGAATGGAGATTGTATACCCATTCGATTCGTGTGCGATGGCGATGCTGACTGCAAGGATCACAGCGATGAGCAGGTCGAGGAGTGCAAATTTCTCGGTAAGTTACCAACAATAATTCCCATGCAGCATACTTTTAGGTGCCGCGCGCGAAACACTCGCGTCCATTAAAGTGAGCACTGCTGGGGCGATATCAATCAAAATGCAAAACAAGTTTGCCGCATTTAGGTTGGGTCGGTCGAGGGAGGGGTGTTGAAGGGGCCTTTGGTCTGGACAGCTGACCAAAAACTGTGCCAGGGCAGTGCGCTCATTAAGTCGCTAAACATTGGCGCTTAACTGTAATTGCAACGCAATATTGCTGACTGTGGCATGCAACGTTGTTGCATCAGCTGAAAATTTATCAACGCGCAAATTTGTCGCACGAGACTCTTTTTGCGTTGCGCGTTCGACATAAAAGGAAACTATGTGAGGTCGTCTGCTTTATTTTATCTCACAATATTTGTGCCAGCCACCAAAAAACGACGGCAAACAAAAGCGAGAGGAAAATAGCGAAATGCGTTGCTTTGCGTGAAAATGCGCACAATGCAGTTGCTTCTGTTGTTTTTGTTTTTTATTCCCTCTTTTTCTTTGTTGTTGCTATGCATAACTTAATTTTTATGCAATCTCTGCTGAAGGGCAAAATTTCAAGCAGTGAAATTGATAATGAGCCTCAAAGCAACAGCAAAAAAAAAGTATTTCAACTTGTGCTAAAAAACAGAAGATGCTGCTGCTGCAACATGATAAGCGAAATGGGGAAAAAGTAAAAGGAAAAACATTAGAGGGTTGCAATGTATAAAGAAATGAAAGAAATGTAAATAAAACAGGGTATATATAACTAAATTAATAATGGTCTGCAATTGAAATTCTCTCACTGACATTCATTCACACCTTCTTGCAATGTTGACTGTTTGACAAAAGCAACACGAACAATTAACAATCTAAGATTTCTATATTAAATGTATTTATACAATACTTTTATACCAGTCAAGTTTTCTGCTTTTTGTTTAGCAAATATTTTCTATTCTCTTACTAAATTAAACCAATAATGACATATATATAAATCGATTTAACTTACACATAGTCTGGCTAAAACAAAATTATTTACAAAACAAAAAATAAATAATAACTTATTTTTGTTATTCGTAAATTTAATTTAAATTCAACTCAAAAGATAATTGTATTGCGTGGTTCTCAAAAATCAATTTATAATTTGAATTCCATAACTTCCATAAAGTTGTCAAAATTAACCCGATTTTCACATTTGATGGCAGTTTGGTCATGTTTTGTCATCTAGATTAGTTCTGCATTTAAAATATATGCAATTTTGAAAATAAAATATTTTCCATTTTTTTGTAAAAATATCATTTTATGTACCCCCTTATTCATTTTCGAAAAAAATATTTAATCGAAAGACAAATTTTACATTTCAAATATATGAATTTTTGAAAATAAATTTTTTGGAAAATAGCATGTACCCCCCTCATATCCGAAAAAATGTATTTTCCAAATTAGGAATTGCAAATTTCTCTTTTTAAATTATTGCTTTTGTCATAATTAATTAGAGATTAATTCTACATTGCACAAATAATGCCCGGCTGTATGTTTTACTGCACTGTGAACGAGTATTGCGCGGTCGGTTACACACGACCCAGCCCCTAACAATAAAAATAGCTTTTAAATTTTAATTTCATATTTTTAGTCTAACAACGTATGCTAACAACTGATTTAATTGAAAATCTACCTGAGCAGGTCTGCACCTGTTTTAATAATGAGCATAAGTCCTTAAGCTCTTATAGCTCAATCGTTTACGTATCATTACCAAATCAGGACTCCACAGTTCAGCAGGCAATGCGCTAAAATATTATCGCAGATGCTTAAACAACCCCTCAACTTTCCCACTCACAACAAAGCTGAGTAAGTTTAAGATAAAACTCACTCGACTTTGCGCTCATTTTGCGCTCGACTCGCTGCGACAGCTGCTTTATGATTGGAGTCAAAGCTTGCGTCGCGTTTTCAGAGATGCTGCAAAGCAGCTCTTGGCACATGTTTTTAAGGATTGGCGCTCCGCAGTTGTCCACTCAGTTGGCGGCGAACTTTTGAAGCAAGCGGTTGGTGCGAGCCAAAAAAAAAGTTCAAATCCGTCGAGTAAATAATCCTAAATATATAACACAAGTAAAATTCAAGTCGAGCAAACTTGAAATCAAACGGAAACAGCGTGAAATATTTTCGAACAAATTTGCAAAATATAAAACATATTGTGTCAAGTGTAAGAGTTTCAAATAAAAAAAATTAATTTCCTGCAAATAATTATCTTAATATGTCTTCGAAATGCTGTGCCTAAAAAGTCCCCATAAGTCCTTTGAAGTTATGCAAAATATTTTTATATTTTTGACAAAGTGCCAGCGCCAGGCCAAGGAACCCCACAAAAAGCTGGCCACAAAGATATGCTACAGATATTTGTGTGCGAAGTGTTCTTTTTTATTTTACTTCTTTTTTACATATTTTAAGGTCCTTTATTTTTTTGATTTGTGAGCAGGTTTCTGTAAAGTCGTTGCCGTTGTCAGGCTAATCGGCAATGTCCATCTATGTCATTTTGTGGGCCAGCGCTTATTTCGCATTCAGTTTTAGACTTTCTGTCTGATTTGGTCGTTTGCACTTATCATTTATCATTTAGTTTTGGCCCACATTAAATGTGTTTCCTCAATTTCCCACAGAATAGCTAAATGTTGTCGGCGTCTGCTAGCCTGTCAGTCATTTATTTACCCACTTATCAACACGGCGCCCTCAGAATTATATATATGTGTGTGTATGTGTATATAGATATTTATTGCGCTGACTTTTGACAGTTGTTTGTTGTCCTTATTGCTGTTGACCATAATGAACTTGAAAATTGTGCCTGGCCACTTATTTTTGACCGCAACGGAAATTATGCAATCAATTTGTGCAACTTGGCTGCCCTCGCACAATTGGTCGGACAACTTGGAAATTGGCATTACACGCATTTCGAGGACATTTACCAGTGACAAGTGCAAATAAATAATAAATAACACAAATTAATAGTATTTATTTTTTGCTCACTTTTAAAATAAATCTTAAAGCTACAGACAATTTCATTCAATATGGGACACTTTTGGTGTTTATTATTTGTGACCAGTTTGCTGCAAACACAAACCCACGGTGTGGGCGAAATGATTACGGAACATGGTATGACAAATACAAAAATAATATTCTATAGATAATACATTTAAATAGAATTAACAATCCTATTTAATACCACAAACGTATTTTAACTAGTGTTTTCTAACTAAGTTTTAAGCTGGGTTGAGATCAATATTTAATAAACATAATTTAATAAATTAAATGTTAATAGCATTTAAAATATTTTTAAAACAATTCTAACAATAAACTGATTTTGTGTGAACTGTTTTAGTTATATAGCAAAAAAAAAATTAATTCTTTCCTAACAAAGTATAACATGTTTATTTTTCAACATAAAAAGATTAGTTCAGAAATATTTATAATTCAAATGCATAACACTTTCAACTTTTCTCAGAATTATATTAACCAACATGTGTTAATTTTTCTACAGCTCCACTTTAAAGCATTCCAACTACTTGTAAGCAAGTACACTCAATTAAGACATTTCACTATCTCATTTCAACGAGTTGCAAACAATTTACAGCTTATCTTGTTAGCAACACCTTTAAACTTGAATTCAGAATGCCGAAAATCACAATCATGATATACTCACACACACACACACATACACAACCAGAACACGTTTAACGCATTCTAAGACTGCACTTGCAGTAGATATGCCCTGCCCCCCAACTCCATGTTGCATACAACAGAATATTTTGCACACGCCGCTTGACATTTGCATACAAATTGCCAGGACGCTGCTGCCAAAGGCCAAAGTTTTTTAATCAACTGAAAAGCCGTTTAAACTTAGTTAAAAAACAAACGATAAAATGTAAAAGTTAAAAAAAAAATTGCACAAATTATGCTGAAATGCAGCTGGCAATTTGCCGCACACTTTTATCAATTGCAACATGAGTAAATGCAATAAATGGTAACATTTCAATTGTTTAATCCCGCCCTCTGCTGCCAAAAACAATAAATTTAATTTGATTTTTAATTGTTGCCCAATGTGACATCAAATTTAATGTAAACTCTGCTAGTAAAAAAAAAACACGAGAAATGCGCAGCAATTTGGCCACGAGGCACAGTTTACATACACTTCATGTATGTGTACATACATATTTGTACATATAAATATATATGTACAGTATGTTCATATATACATGTTTGCTTGTAACGCCACATATTAGCAGCAGCAGCAACAACAACAACAAAATGTCAAATGCTCATATGTGCTTACATGCCACATAAAAAGAAATCGAATCGAATCGAGCTGCTGGCATTGGCAAACATTCGATATAGTATACAAGCAAAAAGGAAAAACAAAACATATATACATGTACATGAAAACCATAGAACAAGAATTAGCCTATTGTTGTTGGAGTACAGATACCCTTAAAAACACTAATAAGTTATTTTTAGGATTAGAAATATTTATTTTTATATGTTATAAATAATAAGGTATAAGAAATAATATATTTAATATTCATCAATTTCAGCTCTTAAAAAAATACTTAACTAATTTTATAAACAGATGTTTCCTATCCAAAATGTTTTCATATTCAAGTTTTTCTCAGAATCTACACAGTATAGTAAATATAACACAGAATGTTTAGAGTAATAAAGTAAGGTCTTTATATCAAAAAATTCAATTCTTATTACCAGACTGTGAAATCAAAAACAAATAAAATAGCGTACACCAAATTTTGTGACAGATGGAAACTATGGGATATAATCAATTATAAATAAGAAATAAATAGAGAAAGCTCGAGTAAGTTAATTTTCAATTAAATAGAGTTTAGATATAATTGATATTATGAAGAGTTCTTGTTCAAGTTAATATTATAAGCTAATATAGAATGGTAATACAAAATAATTTATAAGTCACAATTAAAAAATGAAAAATATAAATAAAATATAAACCAAAAATAAAATATAAAATATCATAGATAAACGTTAGTACAAATATAAATTAAATACATATAACTTTCAAACAATCGCTGTTATATATAGCAAGCAAATCATAACGGATTTAAACAATATAAAATATATATATCAATATAAAGAAATAATGCTCTATTCCTTATATGTACAAAGCATTCTTCAAAGTGTTACATATTCCTTGGCACACTTACAAGGCCCTTATCAGGTATCAAAAAACAGAGCATTTTAAAGTGTTTGCTGTATTGCACATGTGACCATTTTTTACTGTTCAACGGTTGTGAGCTCATATTTATATTTGCTTTTTATTTTTAACAAATATTGGCGCACATTGGTTTCTATTTTATTTCGTTTCGACTGTTTTTTTTTTTGTTTTTTTTTTTATTTGTCCTTTATTTTATGGCACAGATTCATGTAGAACACAAGTTTTTGTGCTTTTCTGTACATTTCACGCTACATTTCATTTGACTGTGTCCACTGAGGCATCGGACCGGAGAGTTGTGCCATAAAAAGTTTAGAAAAGTAATCGTATTAAATGATATTGATATGGCAACTTGTGACTGTGCCGCATAATGTGGAAACTCTCTTACTCTCTCCTAAGTTGATTAAAATTAATACGCTCTTTTCTCTAGTGGGGTAAAGTTTGTCAAAGGGAGCAGATTTGCGTAGGCTCAGCCCAAAATTGTGCTCAAGCTCAACAAATTTTTGAGAGGGAATTGTAAAGAGGATAATCATAAGGGGAAATGTTTTACACAGCTCAGCAAACAGGTGTCATTGAAAGTATTTTTCCGAAACGATATTATGTATATTTATATACTATATACTATA
>SCDS01001446.1:0-11678 GCA_004149465.1 Drosophila nigromelanica
TCGAGGTATCGCTGAATACCTGTTGTTGCTTCACTTTCTGATGTGTTTGAGTTTAAAACACAGACATCATCGGCGTAAGAAGCCAATAGCATGCCAGAAATCGTTTTCAATTGAAAAATTTCTAAGCCCTTTAACGTAAAATCTTTAAAAGATAACACTGCTGTTAAAACCCATTTGCAGACGCCTAAATTTGATTAAAAACTATTGCTTTTTATTACAAAAAAATAAAAACCAAAATTCTAGCTATTTCTAGTCAATATTGTTATCAAAAAAATTGTTGCAATTCAATTACAAACGGGCCAACTCACTGCAAAAATCATATTTCAATGAATCGTCGTCAATTATGAATCTCAAATTACATTTGCGCTCGAAGGGAAATGTGCGAGATTTTTTTTTAGCTGCCAATTGATGGCATTTCATCGGCCGTGCAAAGTGGGCAATAAAAAAAGCTTTTACGAATATATAACTGTAAAACTGAACGATGGTTAATGGGTGGAATGAAGGTGTAACTGGCAGGGGGAAGAGGACCTGAAACAGTGCATGACAAAATCGCAGTGAACTGTAAGCTCTGTGTGTGAGCATATATATGTGTGTGTGAGTGTGTGTGGTATATGAATTTATATGAGCAGATTTTATTGTCAGTCAACGTGACTAAATGAAAAACTGAATATATGCCAGGGTTGATTAGTATAAGGATTTAGATGAGCATATGTTAAAGACCACGGCCAAACTGTAATTGACAATCAAAATCGATTCAGTTTTGAATAAGTTTGAAATGTACTAAGACTAAAATGTATAATTTTGAAAAAGTTAAGAAATTATAAATTTTTTGATTCCTGGAAATTGTGGACTACAATTTTAACACGAGTTTCGGGGGTGGTGTTACCATAAACCCAAACCATAAACAAGTAAGAGCGTTACAGTCGGACCGAATTAAAAAAAAAAAATTATTTTTAACAATGCATATATTTTGAATGTAGAATTAAACAAGAGGCCAAATAATGACCAAAAAGCCTTCAAACATGAAAATCGGTTCAGTTTTGACAAAGTTGTGCAACTTTGAAATATGAGAGCCATCTCTGTGAAAACTTTACATGTCAAAATTTTTGTCGATTTTGGCATGATTTTTGACCAAAAAATTGACCACCTCAAAATCGACTTTAATGTTGTTTTTTATACTAATTAAAATAATGACCAAAGTGCCTTCAAACATGAAAATCGGTTTAAGTTTGACAAAGTTATGCAAGTCCAAAGCAATGACCCATGTCTTAATGGGATTATTTATGCTACAGTGTCATCGTGAATTTAGATCAAAAATTCGGTGTTCAGCTTTTAATGCTGAAAGTGCACACACAAAATAGCAGTCAACTGTAAGAGTGTGTGTGTGTGTGTGTGTACATGTGAGAGGATTTCATTATCAGTCGCCGTAACTAAAGGAAAACCTCAATATATATATGTATATGCCATGATTGAGTAGTTAAAGGATTTGCATTGAGGGCGCCGTGTCCTAGATTCAACCAGAAGAGAGAGACAGAGAAAGAGAAAGGGAGAGAGAGAGACCCGCAACTGCAGCCTCAAAGTATGCAACAGACAATGCAATAAGCTGCGCTTGTGAATGCAAATTAAAACGCAACTCATGCGAATTCGCAGCGATTAGCTTTATTGCATGGCATACGCGTCATTAAATATAAACAAACGCTACGCAGCATCAAAAATTTGCTGGGGCAGCGGGGAGGGGAGGGGGGGGGCGGGAGGCGAGTTGGTTTTTGGCGTTGGCAAATGCGTCGCAGTAAATAATTTATGCACTGGCTGGCAGCGGAACAATGGAAACGAAACGATGACACTTTAAAGCCGTCAGCTTTGATTCGTCTGCTGTCATTGTTTACATTGAGCGCGCGAGAGTAAATGAGAGAGCGAGAGCGAGAGAGCGCGTTAGTAAAGATGGCAACTTTTGACGACTGTTGCTCGGCACTCGGTTCATGTAAACGTAACGTAACGTAAACGTAATTGCACGTCGTAACCGATTGTGTGTGTGTGTGTGTGTGTGTGTGAATGTCGTCGTGTGTGTCGCGCCTTGTTGCAATTACGACATCTTATTTGGGTCACCGAACACACAGAGAGAGAAAGCGAGAGAGAGAGAGAGAGAGAGAGCGCGCGAGCTGCTGAGAGCGCGTGTCACAGAGAGGACAACACGAGTGAGTGAGTGAGTTGACAAGTGCCTGTCGCACGTGTGAGCTTAAAAGCGCAATGCGTTTCGAGGCCAAGTGCCAGGCGTGTATAAAAGCAAGGATGCTGCGTCTTCTAACACTTCCGCTGCCCCACCCCCGCCCCCCAAATGGTTGGCAACGCCTTCCAGTGTCAGTTAAGTGTCACACCTGAAATTGACTTCAATTAAAGCTTGAATAGGAGAGAGGAGCCCAATCCCCTTAAGCTAACCAAAACTAATCTCATCTAATTAGGCGACAAATGTCAAAGGGCGCAAACTCTCTTATTATTTTGCTTTTATGACGCAATTAAAATGCTAAATGTTTTACGACAACGCCTGCGGGGCTCTTTAATTAATTTGTCGGCCGTGAAAGGTGTCAACAACAAGGCGGCAGTGAAAACAAGGACAACAGCCTCTTCTTCTTGTTGTTGTTGCTGTTGTTGTTGTTGTTGCTTTCACTCTACCGCTTGACCCAGACAAGAGACAAGCGACAAGAGTCGCATTCACTTTAAGCGTGAAAGGCCAAACCCGCAACGTTCCCCGCAATCGCACCCAACACCCCCCGTTCTGGCCAACTAGATTATGCAGCTTATATGTGTGTGAGACGAGCGCGTGGCATGCTTCATCCTGGCTTGTAATCATGTTGCCTTGTTTTTTTTTTTTTGCTTTTCTTTTCGCTGACACAAGAACTGTGTTCGAGGCGCTGGCTGCGGCGAGGAGCTGCACGTGCTGGGTTCCCTGTCATGCTCTCAAAGAGCATAAAACGCCAGCTAAGCACATTAGACAGGCGTATGATTCGAGCCTGGCTGCTAAGATGACTCGAAGATGTCCTGCAACGATTACACAGCATATTATATAACAAAAACTTAAGGCTTAAGTTGAAACAGCATAATATAAGTATTTTGCACAATTTTTTTCTAAGCCCTAAAATGAGTTGCAAAAACTAAGTTAGCGAATCCCAAAAAGTTGTATAAAAGCTTTAAGACCCAAAGTACGAAAAATAACTATTAAATTAATATTGCTTAAAAATTAATGTGCTTTCAGATGGATTAAAAGCACGCCTAATATATTTTTTTGAGGATGAAAGATTTAGAATATAAAATGTGACAATTTATTAACTAAATAAATACTTTTTTCTATGCACAGACCACATATATAAATTTGAGAATTTTTAAAAGTTTTAAGATTTTAAAAAATTAATTCAAAATGCCATGTATTGTATAAAAATATAAAGATATCATCAACATAAAAAAGCACGGCATACATTTACATTCCATATATATAATGTAATTTCATGTAATGTATTTGAATCTGATTATGTGGAATACAGAGTATAGAATTTGTATTTTATTTTATACAACTACCTAGGATTTCAAGGTAATAAAATAGATATTTTAACTGTCAGACAGAAAAGTTTCAGCATTGGCCTAGAAAAAGATAAATACAATCTAATAACTGAAACTCGAACAAATAAAAATAATTGGAGTAGATAATACTTGAAAGCTATTGTTAAAAGTTATTAATATGAGCCCAATTCAAAACTAGTAGCAAGTATGAAACTATGATATACATGTTTACTCTTAGACTTCTTCTTCATAACTTCTTCGAGTAATTTGCATTCTTTGCAAACCTAAAGTTCATTTTCTGCTTTACAACACTGGCAAAGTAGCTTAGCAAGCCCGAGATGCCCCTCTCAAGCATTTCTAATACCGCAGGTAGCAAAAATTCTTGTTGCATACACAAGGGGGCACATGAGGGCGTTTTTGATTGCTGCTTTGTTTGTGACCCCTTCCCCACTGATGCTCCGCCCTCTGATGCTAGCTGCTGGCAGCACCTGCGGGAGTTATGAATTATGCAAAGAGGCAGCTGCTTGCCTTCCTGCCTGGGGGCCTGTCAAAATAGAATAGGCAAACGTGTGTGTGTATGTGTGTTTGTGTGTGTGTGTGAATTCCGCCTTGAGAACTGCGACAAATCAAAGATCTTATCATAGATTCAACGGGTTATATCGCGACAAGTACATGAATATATATTTATAAACATATTGTATATAAAAGAAACATTGTTGAAAATTGTAACAAATACAACAAAGCGGCGTGAAAAAACTCATAAATTAATTTGCACAAATTCTTAAAATTTCTGTGCGCACAGGGGAACAAAATACAAATTTGTTCAGTAAAAATTGTGAATTTTGTAAACAGAAAAACGGCCAAACGAAGCGAATCCGAGCGCAACAACAACTGACTACAACAATAACAAAAAAAAACTAGAATAGGAACATCTATAGGAATGAACAATAACAACCGAGATGACGACGACATTTCGTTTATAGCATCATCTACAACAACAATTGCAACATACAACGCGTGCTGTCTGTTTTAGTTGCATCTCAGCGTAAATATCGGCTTTGTATATAAAAACAGATATAGGAATGCAGTGAAAGTTCGTTTGAACGAACAATCAAGCTTAAATAATAAAAAATCACAACACTATTAAAATATAATAAATAATAAGAACAAAATATAATAGTAAAAATACTAACAAAAACAGTAATATTAATATTTAAATAATTAAAATGTTGTGATAGTTATAACTGTATTAAAAATATTGAAAGAAAAATAATAATTACGAAAAACGTTTTTAATAATAATAAAAGAATTATACAAAATATATTCATTTTGAAAACAAAAAGTTAGGTCTTTTTTTCATTATTTATTTATTTTAATTAATATTTATGATTTCATACTTTTTTAAAAACTTTCTTAGTACACTTCTAATAACTGAAAATTGATATTTAATAATTTTAATATTTTCATTTTTTCAAAAATTGCGCTCCAGAGATAGTTTTTGTGTAAGAAATAAAATAAAATATATTTAAACTGAAATAATCAAGAAAAATATGATTAAAAACTAAAAGAAATTAACCGGCTTAAGTTCATCATCGTCCATAGGGAGTTTTCACTGTACATATGTGTGTGCACCTAGCATAGCTAAGCATTGGCTAAATTAGCCAAAAGTAATGCTGTTGCTTTGCCCGGGTTATTTCAACATTAACAACAACAACAACAACAACAAAAATGACAACAACGAGGAACCGAAGAAGAGGAAGAACAACAACAGCAGCACAGACGACATGATCACAACGCAATGAATGCGAACTGGCGGCCTCGCGGCCAGGTCCGTTGCTTCACAAAATAGATTTTCAATAAAAACCCACTCGAGAAACGCCAACAATGGCGTACAAAAACGCATCGAGATCCATTCCGAATCTATTTTCAACCCAAACAAAAGCATTTCTATGCGCTAAATAAAACTACAACAACTTTAGCATTCATTCAACGCAAGAAATTAGACAACAGGCTGATATTCAAATAATTTACTTAACTCTGCGATCATAATTGGTAACAATGTTTATAGCAATCACCAATATTATAACTGGAACAGATAGAAATAAATAGGAGCATCGGATGAGTCACAAAAGATCTGAGATAAGCCGAATTGTCTATATATTACAGTAGTCGCTCGCAAGTTGAGAAAACTATATTCTTAGAGCTTATACTTATTTGCAAAAATATTTCATTTCTGAATCATTCTTTTCAATAAAACAAACATTTTTTTAATTACTAGATGCGCATGCACAATTTACAATATTTTAGCTTAAATCTCAAGAGTTGGAGGAAAACATTAATCTTCCAGCTCTTCAGACCTAAGCAAATTCAATAATTAAATTATTTTAAAACCATAAAGTACAAAAAGAGGCTCACTAACAAAAGGTTTACTTTTAAGGACATAAGATTCTCGTCAATTTCTATTTCTGGAAAATTATATATTTTTATCATTGTGAGTAATGTTTTGATGAAAAATAATAATTTTAGTTTTAAGAACTGCATCTACCCGAATTGAATGGAAAATTATATAACATGTTTTTCAATGTGAGAAAGTTTTTTTTTTAAAACGAATAAGAATTTTGAGAAGTCGACTTAAGTTTCTTGTGAATTCATATTTCTGACAAATAAATTATGCTTTCTCAAGAATGTGATATTATTGTTTCAAGGAGTCGATTCGAATTTTTGGAAAATTGAATAATATGATATTTGAATAAGGAAAGTTTCTGCAAGTTAAAAAAACATGACTGCTTAATATGAACATTTCTTTCATGAAAACAATTTCAAAATAATAATACGGAGTATTGGCGAATGCATTTTTGACTTTTTGATGCTATTTCCATATATTGATTAAAAATTATTTTTCGTATATCTTGACCAATTAACGGCTTAAGCAAAAACAAAATTGTATTAAAGCATAATGAAAATTGTAAATAAAAATATTTTGTAAATTTTGCAACGCTTTGAAAATGTTTGTTTACAATTAAACCACTAAATTTGTGAATTGAAAAAAAACTTTTGAAAGTGCAAACCAATTATTTCCATTGCATAAATACGGTTCAAGACAGCAAATTACAAATTTGATAAAAATTACAGCATCAGCTTCTGAAATCGTGATGGCAACTCTACTTATTTAAAATTAGATGTTTTCAGAAACTTCATTTTAGTTTTTTTACTAGTCTACGAATTGTTCGAAATATTATTTTTCTACTTTAATAGTGTATGTTTTTGCCAAATTCGCAAGTCCTAGTTTAAAACTTCGTGATTATCTCTGGTGTATATTTTCGCCAAATTCGCAAGTCCTAGTTTAAAACTTAGTATTTATATAGCTGCTGGTTGATTTTGGTGTTAGCCATGTTTAGTTCTCTGCCGTGTGGCTCGTATATGGACGAGCGGATCAGCAAGAGCTACAGCAAGGAGGTGCTGCTCGCCAATTGGCAGGAGCTGCGCGGCGGCAGCGCCGAGCTGAACGATTGCATAGTGCCCGGCCTGAAGCGGGTGAATGCGTGTGTGGATCATCTCACCGACATGAAGGACAACTACATTCCGCCTTGGTGCGCCGACGAGGCGGACGATGCAACACGGCACTTTCTGACCGCACGCAACGAATCCCTGCACAATAACATGAAGAACAGTGAATCGCAAGTGCGTTTCCCCCTCACCGCCGGCATGGCCAACAATTGCACGACCACCTACACAATTGTGTACGACATTGTGCCCCGCCAGCAGAAGCTGGCGGCGGCAGCGGCAGCGGCCGCCAAGCAGCAGGCCAGTGTGCCGGCACGGCCGCAGGATCTGGATCTGATGCTCAGCTATGGCAATCGCAGCATAACGGGAGAACGCTGCCGGCGGCGGGCCGAGCTGCAGTTGGAGAAATCGCAAAAATGGCAAACGACCTATGCGGCGACTTACGATCCGACGGCGAACGCATTAAAATTTCAGCCGGCACTTAAACCAGACACAAATTGACAGCAACAACAGAAGCAAAATTCTGTATGAAATGCACGGACAAAAGTCCCCAATTTTATATATATTTTGAAATGTTTTTTCTTTTTTTTTTTTGGTATTTGTTTATGCACTAGTTTTGGTCAACGTTCGATACTCACCATTTTCAGTTCTGCTGCCCATTGGAGATGCTACAACAAGCAATTTGCACACTGGCATTGTGTTGATTTATGGCTGTGACTTTGCCTGGCTGCAGTGTTTATTGTTTGTTTGTGTTGATTGCTGTTTGTTGCAGCGAAAGCTGCTTTTTGTTAACACACACGGGGTTTGCGTTCGGTTTTGGCACGGTGCACACGAAATTGTTTTATAAATTGCACAAAGAAATTTTTTCTTTTACGCTGCTGTGCAAGTGTTGCAAAATTCGGGTATGGTTTATGGGGAAACAGCTGGGGTAGTGCTGCAAGACAGGCGATAGTATCGATAACCAAATGCACAGCTAGCAGCAGGAAATGTACTCATCTCTTAACAGTTTTGCTCCTCACTTAACATGCATGCACTCCTCTTTACATGTTGTTGTTCAACATTTTTAGCGTAAATTGAAATTTTTAATGTTTCTGGCTTGAAAATCAATTTTTTCTTTTGAATTTAGCTTTGTTAACATTTGTTTCGAGCTTGAACTTGAATTTGCAAATAAAATTGTCTTACAGCTTTTTTAAAATAAGGCAAAGGGAAGTTTAGGAGCCATCAAATTTAGTGCAACAACAAAGTTCGAATCTTAGGTGCGCAGTGCTGTGTTTTCGAACTGTTTAAACACTGTAATTTTTAAAGTATCGATTAAAAATTTGTACACAACGTTTTCTACATAAAAATAATAATTTTTACATATGGTTACATTGTTTTGGTGTGAATTTTGTAAATTCTTGATTTAATTTTGTTTCAAATAAAATTTACCAAATGCGTATTTGCTGAGACACTAAATTTTGCTTGTCAATAAAACAGGTGTGTGTAGAAAAACTTGAAGATTTAATAAGCTAGAAGAACTTTTTGGTTGCAGAAAGTAAGTTATCAAAGAAAATGCAACTAAATGTGAGTTTAATTATAAATAAAATTATACTAGATGGGTCGTGGGCCTCACTGCAGTGCGGAGGAGAGAAAACTTGTTCAAGCACTACGAAATGAAGGAAAATCGTACAAATATATTGCCACGATCATGAAACGTTCCGAAAACTTTGTCACAAATGCATTAAAACCTAAACCAAAGGTAGAAACTCGGGGAGCCCCCCGAAAAACCTCTTCAGGGACCGACAATTACATAGTAACATTGGTTAAACGCGACCCGTTCCTGTCTTCCAGGACAATCACCAGTAAAATTGGTAACGCTATATCGTCACGAACCGTCAGGCGACGTTTAGAAAATGCAAATGTACCAGGTAGGATTACCCGTAATGTACCGTTGCTTCGATCTGCAAATTTAAAGATGAGGGAAAAATTTGCATTGGATCGCAAAACCTGGTGCGGACCGATGGGTGAGAAAAAATGGCGAAATATACTCTGGAGCGATGAAACAAAGATCAATTTGTTTGGAAATGATGCCAAAGGGAATGTTCGTCGGCCCAAGGGAAACGAATTCCAGATTGGGTTCACCCTCATGGTATGGGGCTGTTTTTCATGGGAAGGTGTTGGTCCGATACATCTGATTGATGGTACTATGGACAGATTTGCTTACAAAGATTTATTGGAGACGGTAATGCTACCATATGCCGAGGACAGCATGCCACTTTTATGGCAGTTTCAGCAGGGTAACGATCCGAAGCACTCATCCCGATTTATAAAGGATTGGTTCCACGAGCATAATGTGGACGTTCTCGAGTGGCCAAGTCAATCCCCAGACCTCAATCCCATTGAGAACCTCTGGGGAGAGCTTAAAAAAGAAGTCGGAAAAACTGTTTGCCGAAATAAAACCGAACTGTGGGGAAATATCCAAAGAGCTTGGTACAATATTCCAATCGGAACATGTAGGAAGCTAATTTCATCTATGCCTACAAGGATGGCTAAAGTGTTGCAAAATAATGGCGGATACACAGGGTATTAAATGGGATAGAAGAGCTTTATACCAAACGGGTCCAAAACTGGCAAAATTTGGAAGTAATTAACAAAATTAAATGATTACAACTATTATTGTGGCCAGCTGAAATTGGAGTTCTTTTTATGAAAATATATAATATTTATTTTATTTGAAAGCTTTTAAGGCCAATGATTATTTTATTATAACATGATTAGAATAAGTTATGAAATTCTTATTGCTTTTTTTTATTGATGGAAAAATATACGCAAAATAAGCTGTTGAACACAAAAAAATGCACACCTATTATTATGTCCATGAGTGTTTATATGTATATTTATATATATTTTTTTTGTAAATAGACTATATACGTTTTTGTGACTTTTAAATTGTAGATTATTTTTCAATTTTTTTTTCAGGCTATAAAACTGTTTTTTTTTACAATATTTTTTATAAATTTCAATGCTTTTTTAATGTCGCTTGAAATGTAGTCAAAATTTACTTTTTCAGGCTATTGCATTTGTATTTTTACGTTTAAATTTATATGTCTATTTATATTTTTTTTTAATTATTTTTATTTTAATATTAAGAATCTGTTAAAAAAAATATGTAGCGTTCATTTAACTTAAACTGAATTTAAGAACTTGATTTGGACCATAAAAATATACAGTCAACTAAAACTTTGGCACTCAAATAAACTATTTTTGTACGATTTAAGAACGTTTATAAGGAGATATTTACTTTGTTAGGCGAATGCAGCTGGGTTAAAGTGACCTATTTAATCGTATTACGTATTGCGCATACGACAGTAATAAAGCTGTTTAATGGTGGGTTTTTTCTGCTTTTAATTGACGTCGCCCACAAGTCGCGCGTGTTTCGTGTCAGGTGACTCATCCTGCAGTTCTTTGGTTGCACCTATTGAGTGCTGCTAATGGTTGCATGCCACATGTGCGTATATTGATGGCGTCAAAGAATCCCTTAGGCAAATTGCAACCAACCAACAGCGAGCTGTGCACCAATGAGCCGAGAACTCATTGCTTTTGGGCTGGCAGCATCCACGCCCTTTGACCTTGCCAGATGTCACAGCGTAAGCCGTATTGTTCTCTCGCCTGTCAGCAGGAATTTCGGCTTAAGTTGCCAGGAAGTGTACAGTGTACATTGTACGTGGGCGTGGGCGTGGGCGCTGCCGGGGGGGCGCGGCACGTGCGCCGTCCAAGTGCCAATGTTGTGTTACATTTTCAATTTCGCAACATCTCAAGGCCCTGACGCAATCTAATGAAATGAAAAACTTTGCCACTGCTTAAGTGGGTGGTTGGGTGGCTGCTTGGGTGGTTGCTCGGGCAACTCCCGAATGACATTGAAACTGCACACTCGTGCCCAGAGATTTGCAAGGGCTCAACTTGTTGATGATGTTCGTCGTGCACTTTGCAGCTGCTGCAAGTTACAACAGCTTGGGCAGTGGTTGGTCCTTAAGGACCTGACATGGATATGGCGAATGCTAAGCTATGGATTCTACCAAACAAGAAAAAATATCCAGCAGAGTGAATTTCACCGTGGAGCCAGTTTGCAGATGTTGCATGGACCGTGGACAGTTTTTATACTCGTTCACGAAAGTGAAACTAGTATGTCCGCCATGCTGTCCGTCTGTCCGTCCGGATGAAACTTTGAATATAAACTTGTAGGTATCCTCTTCAGACAAAGTGTTAAGATTTTTGTGCCACGCCCACTAGGTGGCTGGCAATTCGATAACATGTCGATACACCTCAAATCGCAAATCGATCATAGGTGAATATTTCCCACAATTTTACAAATAAAGTCAGAGTTTTTAAGCTAGAGTCACCAAATTTGGTATATATATTACACCGTCCACAATAAAATACAAAAAAGCGAAATTTTCTAAAATAACAATAATCATTAAGACCGTGAACGAGTATAGCGCAGTCGGTAACGCCCGATTGCAGCGTTCTTACTTGTTTAATGTTTGATTCTTGTGACCAATGTTTTTTTTTTAGCTGTCTCTGAAACTGTTTAAACTTTTTTATAGCTAAAAGCTTGTCGCTGTCTCAGTCGAGGCTTGGCACTC
>SCDS01001447.1:0-18839 GCA_004149465.1 Drosophila nigromelanica
AACACCAAAAAATTTGGACTTGGCGATTTTCTTTAACTTAGACAAAAATTATGTTAAAAGCTATTAATGCAGCTTGTACAAATTAAAATACCAATAAAGTATATATTTAAATCAAAAAAAAATGTATAGGATTCTTTGTTATCTATACACATTGTAAATAATCAGATCTATCTTATAATCATTTAGCTAAAAATTCTTATTAAGAACTGATTATTTGCTTTTAGTTTTTTAACCATTCTATAGTCACATATGTAGCCAGTGGAAATATACATTACACATTATATACATTTGAAATGTAATGTACATTAGTTCCGCATTATAGGACAAAGGTACACATGTTTTAGATTTTACGCAACGCCAAAATGCAAATCAATCGAATCCCTTTTTGTTGTTCAGTCAACAAAACATATTTGAAATTGCTGCTGGACGCGCAACAAAGTGGCAAATAAATTTGCACTTGCATCATCAACAGCAGTAGCAACAACCACAGCAGCAGCAACAGCAACAACAACAAGAACAATTTGATATCCATGGCAGCCAGGGCGTCGTGTTCAATTGTTTTTGGCCAAGCTGCGCGCCAAAGTGTGAAAAACATGCCGCAAAATTGCCGAAAAAGCCACACGCACTCAAACACATACACACTCACATACACACACACTCACACACACGCACATGGCAGTTGCTGCTGTTGTTTCTGTTTTGTATTTTGCCCATT
Organism: Drosophila nigromelanica; assembly: GCA_004149465.1. NCBI lineage: Eukaryota > Metazoa > Arthropoda > Insecta > Diptera > Drosophilidae > Drosophila > Drosophila nigromelanica. The sequence goes on from SCDS01001447.1 coordinate 716, forward strand.
TTTGTAGTCAAATTTCGTTGCTGCCGCTGCTGCTGTCTGAATCAGCGTCGCGCTGACGTCTTTCGCTGTGCCAGGCGGCTGCGGTACAACGTGGCGTATGAATAATTTTGTTGTTTTCGGTTTTGCGCAATGTTTACACACATACACACATACACACACACACATGCACACTCGCACTCATGTGTATTGGCATCGCACGGCGCGCCAAAGTCAAAATTCGTGTAAAACGATGTGTATAGTATGAGCATGGCGTTTGGGGCAGCGGTTGAGGGCAGGCGGGGGAGGTTGGGGTTTACGGTTGTTACGAGTATTCTGCCATTGTCGGAGCTTGTGCATTACTTTTGCATATTGCAGACATGTGTTCGACAGGGAGCAACAGGCCGCGCTTTTTTTTTTAGCTATTGCCACAAAATTTGTGTGTGTACTATCCAAATTTGATTAGCGTTGAATGCTACTGTTCGGAATTCGCCGGAAAAATGAAATGAAAGTTCACGCATTTGTGCAAATAAACAAAAGAAATAAAAAAATTTAGACAATGCTGTACAATAATGGGAGTATATCTGCTGCGTTCCAGTTTTATTGAAATTAATAAGAGAAATGGGGAGAGAGAGAGAGACTGTTCGGGAGAGTTTAATTCTCTAGCAATCTGCAGGTGTGCGTTTTTCCTCTCATAGCAATTGTTTTTGTTTCTTTTGTTTTTATGTATTTTTAAATTCTTTTCATTTCGCTTTCAGTGCTGCTGCTGTTGCTTATTGAAAAATATTTTTCTTGGCAATTACCGTTGAAGTTGCCAGCCACGTTGCCGTGCAACATGTGTGTGCCCCTCCCCCAGACTGCCACTTGCACCCGCTTTAAGGTCGTTATCCATGTTGTACTTTGCTTTATATTTAATAAGCTTCTACTGTTTTTCTTCAATTGCATTTGGCTGTAGCAACGTTTTATTGAAATGGAATGCCATGAATTTGTTCTTGTTGTGTTTTCCTTTTGCCTTTTTATATTTTATTATGAAAAATGCAACAATTTGTATTCATAGCATCGCATGGGCATCGGCTCTGTGGCATGAATGATGTAGCATGAATGTTTCTCTGTTTTCTCGCTCTTTGCAACGCCCAACCCCTTTTGGGGCGACCTTGATTTTGAACTCATTTAATGAGGATTGCAGCATTAAAATTGAGGCCAATGGCTGTGTTTTTGGCTTGCTACATTTGCGGGAGTTGTGCAGGTGTTTTTTACACACAGTCAATTCAATTAAATTAAGGGTTCTGCTAGGGTTTCGAAACGAGCTTTTAAGCCACGAACACGATTTATGGCAATTTGCAGAGTTTTTTTTTAAGGGAAAGCCGTTTGAGTATCTGAAAAAGAAATTCAAACTTTTCAGTAGAATTTGTTGTGTGAAAAGCTTTAAACTCTTATTAACTGAAAGAACAATGTTGACCATAACTCTATGAGCTTTAATCAGTTGTAATTTCTTCAACATAATAATTCCTACTTCGTAGCCAGTTTAACGTACAGTTCCTTAACAACTAGGCACTTTATTAAAAATGAATTCAAATTTAAATAATAGCGTGTTAAGCAAATTCATTTATTACTCACAGTTGAGGATTCATCCCATTTGCAACTTGTGTGCAAAGAGAGGTCTCACTCATGCCACAGTTATTTAAGCAACCCACATCACATTCACACCCACACACACACGCATACACGCACACCGCATATACAGTGAAGACTCCGGCGCACGCCTCATTAGAACACCTTTCAGTTTGCTGTGTAATTTACGAAACATTTTTAATGGCGTGCGGGGACATTTTGGCACTCGAGTGACCGTGTGTCAGTCTTCCCGTCTCCTTCTGCGTAGGCCCCGCTCTTGCCACTCAGTGCTCTTACTCTCGCATTGCGTCGCACGCAAAACTATTTAGAGAAGTGTCAAGAAATGTCTGCATTGGCGTCGCCGTTGCCGTTGGCGTTGCGGTTGCCGTTGCAGTTGCCGTTTGCAACAATTTTGTCGTTGTCGTCGTGTATTTTGCCACAGCTGTAGCTGCAGTCGCACGCCTGCCACGCCCCACATTGCTTTGAATTGGCCGGCCGTCGCCCCATTGCCCCGTTATGCGGGCGGGCGTTGATAAATTACAAAACATTGCGCCGGCTATTTTAAATGTGGCATAAAATTTGCATTTTATATTTTTGATATTTTTTTATTTTTAACAGCAACATTTGCTGCCATCGCTGTCATCAAATCGAGGTTGAGTCTTCACTAAAAAACAGCCTAATCTTCAACCCAAACGTGGGCGTGCTCCTGCAAAACTATGTCACATTGCTCATTATCTCAGTTGCATGAAGCATTTCTTTATTCTAAGCGAAAGCAAAAAAAAAAAATTCGGACAAATAAAAAAAACTCTGAAAACAATTGCCAAAAAGCTTAAGAAAATTTGTCATTTGGCGTTGCGTTTGTTTGTTTGGCGTTATTTTTTGTATTCTGATTTATTTTCACTTTGACAAATGCACAAAAATTTGACCATGGCACGTCAAGAAGTGTGGTCATTGTATTTTTAATGCCACTTCGATATAGATAAATTGCCAACAGGCGCGACGCAGTCCACAAGCATAAGCTCAAAACCCAAAAGAAAAGCAAGTAAGAACGTTGCAGTCGGATATTACCGACAGCGCAATACTCGTTCACAGCGTAATAATAACCAAAACATGTACCGTAGCATTATTAGTACCAATACAATTTCTTGTAGATATGGCGGTTTTGAACCCAAATTGGTCAAATTGCCATCAAACATAAAAATCGGTTCACTTTTGACAAAGTTATAGGGGCTTGAAATATGGAAGCTATGGATCCAAGAGCTTCACATCTCAAAATTTTTGTCAATTTCAATGTCTACAATTATTTAATCTGTCTAGTTTTAAAACTAAGGGATGTATATAGTGGGCGCAGTCAAATTAATTCTAACATTTTATCTGACGCGAGTATAAACGAGTGTATATTCCAAGTTTTAAGTCTCTGGCTTCAATAACGTCGAAAAAATTGCATTCAAACTCACTCGCTCAATCACTTTATGAACGAGTATAAAAAAATGTATAACAACTGATTTAAAAATTAGCGATTCCAGAGTATGATGCCCGATATGACTGCCTAATTAGCTACAGCAGGAAATCTCACGTAATTCACAAATATGTATTCGGCTTACGATTGCGTTCGATACGAGATTTATGAGGATTTTATGTGTAGGTAATTATAATTATTGCTAGAAGTGCTTAAGAAAATACATGTGGGAAATATTTCTTAGTATAATTGGAACTATGCAAACAAACAAAAAAATTATTGAAAAAATTGAGTTTTTGCCTTCTAAGAAGACAGACTTAAAATATTAAGTAAAATGCATTCTGGTTTTTTCAATCAATCATAAAATTGTTGAAACAGAAACAACACGATTGAGCTAAAAGCTTTATATTCTTGTGTAGGAAAAATAGCTCTCGTTGTCATGTAATTAACAAAAATCACTGTTTTTGTTGCTCAAATTTCTGAATAAACGTAAGCTATATTCACCTTGACATGAAAGAGAGTTTTAAAAGTGACTTTCAATTTTACCCAAATAGTTTCAAATTCAGAACTTTCAGCACTCAAAAGCAGTTAAAGTGCCTTTAGGACCGCAATTACATAGAGTATTAGGCAGCCTGTGCACCCTTCAGATTGGTAATTAAAAGCAGCCTGATAACATTATTTCCAGTAAAGGCTGCACAACAGCTGTCTAGAGTTAGAACCAGGCCTGCTCCGGCTGCCTTGGCTGAGTGCTTATTAATAACTAGAAATTGTCAGGCACTTGATGTGGGTCAAACATGGCAAATAGGCAGGCGGCGCTGCACTCGTCTATAAATAAATTAGTTTCAACTGAAGTTGAAACAGGTGCACGTCGCTGTGTGGCAGCATGCTGCGGTAAAGCGGGGTTGTGGCAATATAGTTTGCAGTTTTTATGTGTTTGTTGTTGATTTGCGTACATGTTTTGGCTGGCATTTACATACTTTCAAGTGTATATATGGTAGCAGTTTTTAACTAGGCACCATTTGACTTTTGCCACTCTGAACTTTTCACATTGCAGTTTTCGATAGTTGCTTGCTCTTTTTTTTTTTTGCATATGTCAGGGCACAAAATTGCATTTTACGCACACACACGTACTGCTAAAGGGCTTCCAAGTAAAAGAGTAAATCTGCTGGCAGCCAGCACGTGACATCAACTTTTCAATTTCTCACACAAATCCCACTAGCACACACACACACACACACTCATACACATACGCTCGCTTGCCCGTAGTTGGCCACAAACATGCCAGTTACGTTGCCCGACAATGCAATCAACATAAATACAAATCCCCAAACTATTTTAATGTTGACTCGAAGCCTGAGCTTCGACCCCACACCGGGGTCGCCCTCTGTTGGTTGTTGTCTTAATGGAAAAATTGCCCCAAACTAAAATATATATAGAAAGCAGACCAAAAAAAACGGAAAAGAAACCAACTTAAAAGCGAATAAAAAGTAATTTTTGGCTGCTGGCCAAGCGGCCAACCGGGCGTATACGCCATGCGAGTTGTCTGTTGTCACTCGCGCGCAGTGGCGCCATCTAGCGCTGGAGCCCTTAAGTTGTGTTAAGCCCACACATTGTGTGGTCTAGTGTTGCGTTGAGCTGCCTGTGGGACCTGTTAACTGGAATTACTCACGTTTACAGCTGAGCGGCGGGCAGGGCAACAGGGCATGTTCAAATCTGTAGCTTTGGTTTTGAGGTGTTTTTTAAAAATTTGCATTTAATATGTTTTAAATAAAGGTTAATAAACCACAACAATTTCCTGACATACTTATAAAATGAGCAAATCATCTATTAATATTGTATAAAAAGTGCTAATATGATATAAGCTTTAAATTATAAAATTAAAGTCCAGTTTTTATTCTCTCTCGTTGTTATTTCTGTGCTCGTTTATTTCTGTGTTGGAATTGCTAAATGTATTCCTTATATTAATTAGCCACGACGAGTTAATTATTCAAATGGCAACTACGTGCCTAAATGCTTGTTAGATTATTATTATTAAATTCAATTTCTGAGCAATCTGTTTTCCAGTTAATTCATTATTTTATTATTAGTTGTATTTTATTGGCTATGTTTGTTTTGTTTATTGCCAAATCCAAAGCTGGTTACAGACCATTGTCAACAGCTTCTGGTAGCCTGATTGAGCCATTGTTGTGACAACTGTCTACATAATCTGGCTAAAAAGCAAAGTTTAGCCAAGCCTTGCCCTCTTTAAGGTAAACACACAAGCCAACTACTGTCCCTTATGCCTCCTTTCAGGCCAAGAACTTGGACAAACACAGGCGCTAACTTGATCAACAAAATGAACGCTCTCCGCCCTCGCACTGCCTTAAGGGCAGTTGCTGCTGTTGTTGTTATCGTTTGTTGATTTTTGTCGGCTGCAAGTATTTGGCCAAATCTCTTGGAAAATAAATATGCTGTGTCTGAACTGTTGCTTGGCAGTCGTGCAGGCGGCTAATTGAAAATCGTTTCCTGACAATCTGCTTTTTGCGAAAGCGTTGAACTTTGTGCTCGATAATATCAGCCAGCCGCAACTTGCCTTACCCATGCCCCTGGCTCTGCTGACCGTATGCAGACACTTTGGTTCATTGACATTTTGGCAATTTGTTGCCATTAGCAGGCGGCGGCTCGCCGTTTGTGTCCTCATTTCAAAGCAAACAAATAAATATGGAAATTATGGCACGCAGCATAATGAAAATGTAACTCAGCACCAATCCCTGCCCCCTCTGCAATATTTATGGCGAAGGCGCCAGTTTTTTTTTCGTTTTGGTTTTACATTTTCTTTATGATTTTTAGCGATTTTGCATAAATTTTTGACCGGTCCAAGTAGCAGCCCAATTAACAAAATTTTCTGAAATTGTGGGATTCAAATGATGCCCATTTTTCGATCAATTTCGATTTTTGCCACCTTGCGTCTAATTGATGGCCAGCCACATTTGAGCCATGATATTTAGCCGTGCTATGTGGAAATGTTATTGATTTTGCATAAATTGTTTGGATTCTTTTTTTGTTTAGATCATTTCAACGCGCTGCGTACTTATTTTGTTTTGCTGTCTGTTTTGGTGTTTGACTTTTTTATTGGTTTTCAGTTGCGCATTTCCCATTTCCCATTTGCCTGTTTTTTTTTTTCGTTTTTGTTTACAAACTGTAATTGTTAAGTTAAACGTTTCGTTATACATTTAGTCACGCACTAAGTGCTTAAACTGTGTTCAAGTTCTTTAATCGCCTACAATTGATTCGAGTGGAGCGTATATCATAATCATAAATTTTGATATGCCTTGCATTTATTTTTAAACCAATTTCCGACGCATCTACGCGTCCATAGTTTTTATATCAACTTTATTTTATTATTTATTTTGTTGTGTGTGTGCCGCCATTTTTATGTGTGTATTTGCTTGTCAGGCTTTCAGAATTTATGTTATGTTTTTCACATACATTCTTTGGTTTGTCTGCTGCCGGTTTTCATTATTATTTCTTTCTTGTTTTTTTTTATATAAAATCTTTTTTGCTGCCTTTGGTTAGGCAGTGAATGTCGCCCAGAATCAATTCCCATACCCATACCTATACCCATAGCCGTAGCCGTAGCCCGTCGCAGTCCCAGCCAATCCCAGCCAGTCCCAGTCGCAGTCGCAGGCCGGCATGGCGCAACAGATTTCTTTGCCTCCACCACGCATTTGACTTTCAAATGAAGGACAAATATTGAATGCCCGAGCCAAGCAACGAACAAACAACAACAAAAGTTGTCGACGTGGCAATTGGTAGCCGGCAGAGCAAGCATTATGTTGAGGGCGGACTATAAAAGTTTTGCAGTAGATTTTTGGTTTCGGCTGCAGAGGTGTGTGTCATGTAGTGGGTGTGCGGGGTGTGTGTGTGTATATATGTATGTTGTTTGCTGTCTGTCTCTAGTTTTATTTCGACTTTGTTCTTGTTTAAGGCTTTGAATATAAATTATGTGAGTAATTTGATTTTAAACTGTCGCTTATTGCCAGCTTTTTATTATATGTCTATTCTCAACGGCCAGATTATTGGGAGATTTGTCACTAATAGAAAAGGTTACGGCGACTAGTTTTGTCCATAAAATTTGGTATTCAACCTGCTTATGCAATAATAAAATCAAAACAAATAAAATCCGCTTATTTAATACAATTTTGTCGTAGCAAATCGAGCTGCTTTTCAAGAGTATTTTATCCGGCAAAGATTCATGAAATATTGTTTTGTCAGATGTGTAATTTGTGTGTTTTGTGCATTTTTAATGTGTTTTGTCTAACGTTTTTATTATGCCAAGTAAATAGCAAGTTTTTAAGTTGCTTCATTTACTTTTTATTTATGCTGCACACACAGTAACATACACACACACACATGTACACACTCAGACTCAGACAAAGATCAAGAACTGCCACTGGTGGCCCGGCCGCATCGGCCAGCATTATAAATAGATGGAAGCAACGTCGCCACTTAAGCCAGCTCGGGGCAGCAACAAATTTTATCGACACGAGCCAACTGTCAGCCCCAAAAGGCTGGCTGGCTGGCAGGCCGGCGAGCAAACATCTTGCATAGAATCAGCATGCAAATCCGCACTGGGCATGGCGGGCTCTAAGCATTGTGTCAGCCATGTTGAGCCCAACGGCAAAGTTTTTTAGCCCAAATAAGCGCAAAAATACGCACGCCACGCACTTGTATCTCAAAGATACGCAGCAGCAATGGCAGCATCAGCAGCTAGCAATGCAAATAACTTGGCACACAGTCGCAACATCGGACAGCGGGACGGATGGACGGACGGACGGACGTAGGACACTGTGGCCATGCATGAGCAAAGATTCTAATGCAATTTCACTTGGGTCTTGGCTGAGAGATGAGATGCGTTCGGTCAGAGTTGCGGGGCTGTGGGGTAGATGTGCTGTGGTCGACTCGAATTTGTAACCGTGCAGTTTTTGGTCTTGTTTATTTAGGACTCGGTTGTCTTCTGCTTCTGTTTTTGGACTGCATAAAAAATGCACAGCATCTTGCGGCTTTTTATGCCCTGTTAAAAGCTTTAAAGGGCATCAAGTTTGGGAAAATGTATGGTGAGATTTTTGATTCTATAAAAAAATATACTCTTGTTCAGCAGCAACGGTCAAGTTTTTTTTTTTCGGGAAAATTCTTTTGATATTTACAGTTTTATATACATTAATCTAATTTTATAAATTTTGTAAAAACAGTGTTTGTTTACTTCAGCTCCTGGTATGGGGTATCTCCTCGTCGGTCATTATCAACAGCAGCATTGCTTTATATTATGTATTTTTGTGACTTTCTTTGCTTTCTGGCTTTCTGGCTTTTACCGGCTACTCAACTCGACTGTGAGTTTTATTTGGTTGCCGTAATTAATTTGCTAGCCACAAAATGCGGCAAGCAAAACAAAACAAAATCCTTCCCTTTTTGGCTGCATTGTTCAACTTGATGTGGCTTGTTTATTTGTTCGCTGGTCAGCCGCTCCGATCTCCTCTACTCTGCTTCGCTTTGCCCTGCTCTGCTCTGTACGGTGCAGTTCGGTTCTGTTCTGATCTAGACGAGATGCACATCAAACGACAAGGCGCATTTTTTGCGTACTTGAAAGCACTTTCGAAAATAGCGCCGTATTTAGGTTTTAGGTCGTTCTACCAAACGCATTCAATGCGCATCACTTTGACGTTTGCCAAGCTCTAGAAAGTCGTTGCAAAATGCACAGACGGACAGATGGACGCACAGACGGACAGACAAATAGACGGACAATCAGTCAGTCAGTTGGTCTCTTGGTCTCGGTTGTTGTTCTGCGTTTGCACAGTAGCAACAAATAGCAGCCAGTCTCGGGGTGTCGACACAACTATTTCATATCTATCTCACAAATATCTGCTACACTCTGACAATCATGTTGCCATTGGGCGCTATAAAAAAACAACCTAAAACGCAAACACGTTTATAACAACGACAACTAAAAGTCCCGTCAAGTCAAGCTGAACCATTTATATGTGAGGCACACACACACACAGAGTACACACAGACAAGTACACGCCAGCTCATAAAAACAAAATGGCGTTACACCAAACTAAATGCTCTGAGCGTTTTGGGCCAGCGCTGACTTAAGATACTTTAGCTGGTAGATATAGCAGAATAAAGCTATAAACTTTAAATAAAAGGGTCATCAATTACTGACTTTAAACGAATTTTAAACGTTTTGTGAATTTTTCTTAACTATTTAATGATTTGCTGGTAAAATAACTCTCACAGCACTTTGAAGCCTTAAGTCATAATAACTTTTTATATACACTTCATATTTTTACAACTGATAGAATCAGCATATACATCATACTAATGGTTTAAGTAAACTATTCTTTATGAACTCAAAAGCTTGATCAACTACTTTTTGGCTATAAAATCTAGTAGCCAGCATAAAAGCTGCCAAATTGCCAACACTGCTCGCAGCATAAAAGCATTCTGTTCGTATGCTTCACAGCGTCAGTGCAATCGAACACACCTGAGAAATCAATCAATCGATTTGTTCAACTGTAACTGACAAGGGAGATAGCAAATGTGCGAGGAAGAAAAGCGAGAGGGAGAGTGCATGAGAAATGGCAATGAGTTTAACAATCAGCCGCAACATGTTGTCAACAAATTTCAACGCTTGATAAAAACGCTGACTAGCTAACTGAGCCAAATAACCGTTGGCACTTTATATATACATTTTTTTTTGTTTATTGTTTTGGCACAAAGGAAGTGGGCATTTGTGGTGGGGTAGTTAGAGGGAGTGCTGACAATTGTCAAGCAACTGCAGCACATGTAAATAACTTTAAAAAGAAAACAATGAAAAGCGCCAAGCCTGCGGCTAAAAGCATTTGTGTGTGTGTGTGTGTGTGTGTGTGTGTGTGTGTGTGTGTGTGTGGTAACTTTGACTTTGTGCAGGAATTCAAGCGAAGCGAAAAGCTTGAAGGTAGTCAAGAATGTGTAATAGGGAATGCTTTCCGAGCTACTGAAGGGTGAGGAGCAACAGTGATGGCCGAACATAGCTGGAAAATCTTTTCAAATGCCTTTGACAGTTGCCCATAAAGCCAACTGCAGCGCAACAGTAGCAGCGCCCTATCATTTGCTTTATGCCGTCCGACAAAGAAAAAAAACGTGGAAAATTTTCAAGCACACATACATACACACGTACAAGCTATCGCATACCATTTAAATATTTGGTGATAGGGAGGGTGGGGAGGTGAAGGCGGCGCTGGCAGCTCGCTGACAACTGTTGCCCATTTCCGTTTGGCCTTGTGCAATGGACTCGTAAAGACAAAGTTCAAATGGCAACTGCTTAGAGTGTGGGCGCTGCTCCTGTCCCAGTTCCAGTTCCAAATTCTCATTCATACTCGAAATCAGCTTAAATACTTACAGTACGTGAACAAGTTCTGCCAGCAACTTTTGCACTCAAACGCACCGTTGGTTGCCACAGTAGTCAACAAGCTGAATTTGTCCCAATGCTGTCGTCTATTTTTGGACAAGATTTGTTGCGTTCCATTTTCACATCTCTCTTGCTGTGTGTACGCACAAGAAAACTTTTTACCTTTGACGCTGCCTTAAGGTAGCACAACATAATTATAGATACATATAGAAAAAACATGCATACACACATATACAAATGGTATATAAAAGCGGGGAGTCTTTTACAGCATATAAAGCAGCTTTGTGTGGGTGCCTGTATGTTCCAATTTTTGTCAGTAATACCTTTGGTATTTTAATACTGTTTTCACAAAGTTTCTTGTACAGTTTCAATGGTTACATGGGTGTAAAACAGAGTTTCTGTGTTGAGATTATTGCAGACTTTTAATGCCTATCACTTCTTATGATCCCTTAACGTCAAACATTCATATAAAAATTTATTGTAAAATAAATATTAATTAAAAGTTACGTGAATAAAAAAAAAATTGCGTTGTCCTCAAATATAATACATACATTATATGCTCATAAATTGCAAATAAAATAGATAATTCATTCTTATATATACTTTTTATTTATTTATTTTTTTTGTGCTCGGTTTTGTGACGGGCATAAAAACCAATGATTAATGTGGTTCCATTAAACAAAGGCAAAGTGCGCGTCTAAAAAAAAGAATAAAAAAAAACAGGAACAATTGGCAAAATGTCGCACATACATCCATCATAATATTAGGATCTTTTGATTCAGGCCAGTCGGCCAGCTAGTCAGGGGAGCAGAAAATTTGACAACTTTATTGCGCAGCCCGAGAATGTCATAAATGTTTTGCACTGGCATGTAGATTTACAGGTTTTTAATTAATTTCATTTCATTCAAATTTATCAACTGTTCGCGGTGCTGACTGACAGACTGTCGCCCGATTTTTCGCTATCCTCCAGTTTTCCATTTTTTGCCATTTGCATTTAAAGACGTGGGCTGTTTGACGTTGACTATATGCCCATTTGATTTGACTGTCTTATTTATATATATAAATATGTATATATATATATATATTTATTTATGCTCTTAATTTGCCTCATGTGTTAAATGGCGCTGCACTTTGCTTGCCTCCCGTCGCGGCTCTGTCAAATTTTCTAGCGTCATTTGCCATTTTATTTTATTTTTTTGTTTTTGGCTTCGTTTTTGTACAGTTTTTTTCAGTTTTGTTTTGTTTATTTATTGCATTTTTGTGCTGCAGACATTTTTGTGCATGTTTCACATTTTGAGCGCCGCGTCGCATCTTAATTGAGTATTTTATGTGATGTTTATAATTTATGTTTTTAATGGCTGGTAAATTGTACTTTGTTTCGGGCAAATGGAAAATTAGCTGATTTAATGTTTGCTTTCATGTTGGTAGCTATAAATTGCCCTGAAAAGTGTGACCAGAAATTAGGTTTGAATTTTTGACAAAGAAAACAATCAAACAAGCCGAGTTTTATTTTCTTATTCAATATACAAAAAAATTGGTTCACTGACCTCCATGAATTACTAAATGTGCTATTTCAAATAATTTATTATTTTTAAATGTTATAATAAGCGCAAACAACACAATATGTAAATCTCAAAAAATAATAATAACATGAATAAGTTTTTCAGATATTTTCTATTTTTTGTTCATTTAGCTGAGACACACTTGAAATGTCACTTTATATTTATATCCTACCAATTTATAGTTTTTTGTGCTTCCATTGTCAAAACATTAATAATAATAATAACTTAGCTAAATACTTATAAGTAGGCAGACGACAGCTGTTTACTTTTATTTTTATACTAAAAGTGCTTAAATTTATTAATCATTATAAGTACAAATGTTTCACTGTGTGCTACTATTTGAGGTTTATATTCGTATCTATCTTCCTCTCTTACATATGTACATGTATATGATTATTGCCGGCCGGTATTTAGCAAATTTTTGAGAAATTAGTTTATGAGGCCAGCAGAACTTTCCTGTGGGCGTCGAGAGACGTATCTTATTGAAATACTCACATTGCTTTCCAAGGTTATGGAACGAACAAAAATTATAAAAAGCAAAGCAGGCGTCCAGAGAGCAAGAAAAGGAAAAGTATAAAAAATAAAAGTTTATTGTATAATTTTTTGCAAAATGTTGCCCACCTGTAGCCCACAAATAACAATAGGAATTCATGCGTCTAAGCCAATGTCTGATAAGCAAAAAAAAAATGCATAGTATAGAGATACATATTTAAGACTTAAGGCAATATTATATATATTTTAATGACCCTCATTTTTGTCAGAGCAAACTTGAGCAGCAGCAGCTAAGAAATTAAGAAATCCAAAGCCAAGTTGCCAAGAAAAATAGCATAAAAACTGCTACAAATTATTTCTAAATATTTGTATTTAGCGCAAGTTAAATAATCAGACAGATTATGCATACGTTATAAAAATAACAAAAGCCAAAACGAAAAACGTTTTTCAAACCGACTGAAGCGAATAAAGAAAAGCGACAGCTAGCTACAACAACAACAAAAGTGTCGACAAAATGGCCAAAAATAAAAGCTGCAAAAGCCGTTTGCAAAAATATTTTAACGCCATCGTTGCAAAAGTCTCTTCACTCTCTCTTCTTCTCATCCTCTTTCTCCGAGTGTATGTAAACACAGAACAACAAGCAAGAGGGAAACACCTGTAGCTAAACAGCACATAAGAGTCTTGCAATGTTTTCCAATGGGACCAAATTTTCAGATTGTACGTAAATACCTGAGACACCCACATGCAACTTTTGGTTACAGTGTTGCACTTGTTCTGTTCTTCCTTCTTTTCTTGTTTCTTTTGGCTCGGATAAGTAAAATGCTTCGTTTGGTGTCGCTGTTCGCTTGATGGCCTTCCTCTCATCTGTTACGCTGCACGCTGAAATGCGGCTAATACGACGCCATTTTGTTGTTAGCCAGTTGAGCTTCAAATCGTGTTACGTGCTGCATACCCTGTCAGAGTACTGCGAAACAGTCCGTTGTGTTTTTAGTTACAAAATTTAAATTTGTATTGTATTCCATTTGTTGTTGGTTTAACAAAGAATTCATATCTGTAATTTAATAATTATCTAACCAGCATTTGCCTTTTCAAAACTTAATTGTTTTTAGGATAATTTATATTATTGCATTTACCACACTCTAAATTTGTTAATTATGCACAAAATGCAAAATGTTTGTCGCTCAAATTTGTGCATCAAAATCTCATCTAATTAATTGAATTACGTCGAAAAATTGTCATGGAAAACATGTGGCCAAGGCTGTAGCTCAGTGTGCCCCTTGATACACAACACTCCCCGCTTTCTATCGCCCCACCTACCTGTCTGCGTGGTACGTTTTGGCAAGAGATGGTTTTTGCATTCTCGGGGCCACTTAATTACTTTGGCATTTGTCACAGTTTTGACTGCATAGTTGTCGCTAGGGACCCCTGCCGTTTGGGATCTAAGAGTTTGAAAATACGAAATATGTATTAATATTTTCTGTGTTATTTTGGTTAAATATGACACATAGTCTGCGGGCAGACTAAGCAGTTGCAGACGGCCAAAGTCGCTTTGCTCCACATAAAACTAATTATTTGACGAGCCACGCCCACGGTAGGCATCCCGTTGTGTGACAAATTATCACGGATTAGTAATTTAAACATAGATTTAACCTGCAGCGATTATTCCAATTTTAACTCGATAATCTTTTTTTCCGATTTCAAAAATCGCTGTTTATATCGGATTAACTTCACTATCACAGACTGACGATTGTTCTGGCTGTTAAATAGATTTCAGAGCTGCTTCGACGAGTCAACCTGCAAAAATCGAAGCTGAATTTTTTATATTTTAAATTGATATCCAACTTTTAAACCAAATTTCAGTTTCTGGTTATTGTTTTGAATTCTAAGGACATTAGCTTTATCGCGCAGTTTGACAGCGATCATTAAGTTATCAACGCCTAAATAAATCATCAAAATATTTTTTTATTATTATTATTGCCTTCTCTTTTTTTGTGTTTTGATGTTTCTTATACACATTTGTTTCTGTGTTGTGGGCGTCAAATACGCCCCGTTGTACGTTTGGCTCATGTTGTGTGCAATTAATAAATTTAATTAAGAAATAACGTGCGCTGCCGCAATCGTCGCGCTTTCAAGTGTGAAAATTATGAAAATCTTTACGTTTTCGCATTACGGGAAATTTAGCATGCAAATTTCAGGCAACGGAATTAGCGCACAAAAATGATGTTCGCCCAACAAAACCCATAAATCAGTGGAGCTTTTGTTGGCGCTGGCTAGTTTTTAATTAAATCTGGCGTGGAATGCAGATGCGCTGCATTTAAGTCTGACTACCCCCAAAAACACACACAGACACCCCCTCACATGTGGTGTGGTTCAATCCAATGGCGCCCATTTCAAGGCCGTACGCGAATCCTGCAAATCAGCAAATGCTTGTAAATCCAATATAAATAATTTAAAATCGAATTTATCGTAATACCATTCGTAGAAAATGCACGGCGGCCGTGAGCCGCATAAATTCAATCGAAATGACCCACACATCACATAAGCAATGATATTGAGGAGGTTGGACGTCGGGTGGTAGAGAGAAGGGGTGGTTACACTATTGCCGGCTGCCAAGAAACAAGCGACCACAACTGCAGTTTTGTTGTACTTCGTTTGTTGTGTTTGCTTTGGTCATAAAGTTTACACACGTGTGTGTGAGTGTGTGACTGTGTGCTGGTGACGTGCGGTTGCGGCAAAGACTGCGGCTGCTTTTGGGTTGCATGCAGTAGGGGGTGGAGCAGGAGAATTGCACTAAAAACGCTTGACAACTGTTTGTTGCATGGGGCAGGGCGAAAAAAAACACCCCAAAGCAAACTGAACAAATACTCAACAACAATTCTCTGCTTACCTGGTTGCTGGTTGCTATCAAAGGATAGTGCATGTTGTCGGTCGAAGTGCAGGATCATTCAGAAGCTCAACAGCAAATACTTTCAACAATGCAATTGTGGAAGCCGTTGTGACTGGCGAAACCTTAGAGTATATGTATGTCAAAGAAAAAATACGGGAAGATAAACATTACAGATAAATAAAGGTATTACGAACGATTTTTTAAAGATGTGGGACAAATGTAATCAAAACGTATGAAATCTGAAGACAAGATTTTAAGTAACAATTTAAAGCACGTGTGTTTTAAATACAATGTTAGAAACACTACAAATAAAACACCAAATTTACGTTTTTCAAATAATAGGAAGTTTTAAAACCCTTTTTTTTTGGTTAAAGTTTTTTGTCTGCTAACCAAACAGAATAATATTAATATTATTATTTTTATATATATATTATATTTTTAACGTAGCCATAATTTAAAACTTGGCTTAGATGCTAAGTAATGGTGCTGTCTCTCTGTCTTTATAGAAATCCAAAGTCGGCTTTATACAATTCTTTAGCCATAAAAATCTAAATTTCCTTTAAATTTTCACTATTTTCTTTCTATTCTACATTTTGATTCAGCCAAGAGTCATATATTTTTTTTATGGTTCTAATTTTCAATTTGCATTTTGAGTCATCGCAAAATTATTGCGAAACTATGCGCACAGAATTTTTCGTTAGCTATTTTTGTTGTTATTGTTATTGTTGTTGTTGCTGTAGATGTTGTAGTTGCTGTATTGTATAGTTGTTGCTGCCATTTGGCATGCTCTCTGAGTGCCCAATAATATTTGTAATTATTTATTTCACTTTGCTAGCGTCGTGCACAACGCCGGCGTCGCAGTCGACAGCTCAGTTATTGCCAAACCATCAAAATATGCGCTATGAATAATATTCTCTTTTCTCGCCCCCTCCCCATGATCCTGTTGTGTGCCCGTGTCCGTTGCCAACGAATCGATGCCCAAAACGTGCGAAAAACTTTTATGTTCTAAAGATTTTTTGCAACTTTGAACTTTTGAGAGCTGCATTATGTCTTTGGCTGTTGCTGGGGGTGGTGCATTTGACTAAGGGGGTGGATGGGTGGCAACGACATGACGACATCACAACATTAGAAACATGCGCAACACACACGCGCAACATTTGCTGGCAATTAATAAGTTTTCGCTTGTTTGGCTGGCTGCGCTTTTGTAATGTTTATGAATGAAATTTTCGTCTCAATTGGTGTCCAATAAATTGCAATCACACTCGGCCGCACGTTAATTAATTTGTAGATCAAAAATTATGATTAGCGACATGCTTGCAGCTGCTTTCGCCTCAGTCGCAACATCAGCATCAGCAGGCAGCCTTGAGAGTACGTTGACCAACATGGCGCAGCACAGCGCAACGCGGCGTATGCGCAATGTGGGCGCCTAATTAGTTGACATATGTGTGTGCGGTTGTTGTCGTATGTTGTTGCTGTTATTATTACTCTTTTTCTATGTTGCTGATGTCTAACCATCTATCTTTCTCTCTCTTTCTTTCTCTTTACAGGTGAGTTATGCCTTGTTTTTCTTGGCGCTGTTATTAATGCTTTCTGAGTTAAGCAAACAAATTGTAAGCATTGAAGCCCACAAATATATCTAGTAAGTGTATGTGTCTGTACCGATGTAAACATATGAGTGTGCACAACAAAATCACAAAGATTGACAACAGTTTTCTAAGCCGACCCAAGAATACACTTAAAAATTTTAAGGTTAAATAAAAGTAGGATATAAACGATTTAAATAAACTATCTAGTGGAATTTTTAAAATCAAGCATCTAGTGTAATTTTGAAAGTCTTATGTTTGTTCTTGTGTATTATAAGTTTTGCTCTTTACCCAGCTCATATTAGATTTGTTATACCCCATGGTAAGGGTATGCTAGGCCATAATTTCAATACCACAACAAACTTGACCGTTGCTGTCAAAATGTGCAAAGGAATATGTTGTTGTTGTTGTTGCACATATTGCAAACGAAATGTTGGCCAGGCCAAAAAATAAAATGTGTTGTTGTTGGCGTCTGGAAAGGCGCGTCAACGTCGACGTCATTAGGCACACAAATTATTTGCTGCTAATGCTCGACTCTTGGCTATTTGTACTTATTGCTGTTGTTGTGTGCATAGTGTGCCGTGTTTTGCTTGTTTGTTTGTTTTACAAACGCGCGCAATACAATCAAAACGCTGGCGCTCACACACAGCCACCCCAAGTGTGAGGGAATGAAAAGGAGAGAGAGATAAAGAGCAAGATAGAAAACCGATCAGTAAACGCTTTGCTTGCTGTTGGTTAAATGAATTATTTAGTTGTTTGCGTGTGTGTGTGTGCGTGTGTGGCAGTTTTTCATTTCCAATGTTTCATGCATAATTAAGTATTTTTGCAATTAGAAGATGTATGTGCGTGCCGGCACCTTAACCCTACCCAAACCCCTAGAAAACCCCCTCAAGCAAACAAAATAAACCTCAAACTCAGCTAAATTAATTTGCCTTAGTTTTTCTTTTTTCGCCCAAGTTAAATGCAAGGACATAAATTAATTTAATACTTTAATTTGGAGTTCGTTACACTCGATACAAAAATAGCACTTACAAATTTTAAAAATATAAACGAGATAAATAAATAAGAAATTTATAGATATATATATATTTTTTTTTTTTTTTTTTTTTTTTTTTTGAAAAAAAA
>SCDS01001448.1:0-10685 GCA_004149465.1 Drosophila nigromelanica
ATTTATAGGCCAATTGAACATATTTCCAGATATACATTGTACTTATTGTATGTATTGTATACATATTATGGCCGTATTATTACTTTAGATTTGGCTCTACCACTTAAGCTATCACCTTATCTTTGTCGGCCGACATTATCAATCTTATCGTTCACCTGACACTCACACACTATGCGCTCAAAAACATTTCCAATTAAACAATTAAACAGTTGCCGACTACTCCCCAATCGGGTCACAATCTTGAAAATCTTTATAGAACCGGAAGTCATGCAATTAAAAAAATGTACAATACATAATGCAATGTTTACACAAACTTGAATAGTTCGACTATTCAACTATCATATGCTTGCCAAATGACAACAACATTGTCATGTGCTATATCTTACGCTGCTTAGAAAATTTTTTTTAAATATTTTTCTCTGTCTCGACTCTGATAGACATTGAGCTATGCTATTTTTAACATTAATCAAAGATGTATTAAGTTTTTTTTAAATTTTAAATGCATATTTAAGATTTTTGTTTTTTTGGAAAATGTTTTGGAAGTAAAACGCTTTTAGCTCCTACTTATCACATCTATTAACGCTAACCGCTATTGCCATTGGTCAGCGCCGGTATCAGCTGGCAGTTCTCATAGATAAGCGCACTTTAAATTGGTGCGTGAAAACAATTATTAGGCAAATATTTAACAAACTTCTTGAAATTGCAAATTCCAGAAATTCCATGTAATGACATATTCCTAAAATAATACTCAAAAGTATAGTTCTTGCTATTTATGATATGCTTGATATTAGGCATGGTCATTGATCGTTCTACTTCACCCGCTAAAACTTATACGAATCTAATCTATGTTTGTGTCGTCTTCAGTCGCTTATCATTCCACGTGCTGGGCCCCGCAATAATAATAAAAATAAAAATAAAAAAATGAGAGCATAGTAGAAAAATCGATGGTCATCGTATTGTGAATCATTGAACAATTATTGTATATCAAAGCCGAAAACGAAATAAACTAGAATTACCTATGCGATAATGGTTTAATTACTTATATTTCCTTCATATGCATTGCATTATTTTTCTAGCGCGCAGTTTATTTCCGTTGACTTCATTTATAAGCCGCTCAAAATTTGAGACGCGATTTTGACTTACTATTTAACATCAGAATACAAATCGGTAGTTTTGATAAGAACGAAAGTGTTTTTTAGCATTTGGTCATGCTGACAGCATTACGTTCCCATGTGTAATCTTTTAATTTAATCTTGTATGATATGATTGTTAGTTAGGGAATCCCCGAAAATGTACAAGCTTTTAATGTTCTGTATTAATCTGTTAATTGATTAAAAGAACTGAAAACAAAATTGAATTTATATTGTAGTCCAATTTTTATTGTTCACAATTTAGGCAAGCCATCATTATGTTAAAACAAACTGGTTTGAGATTATATGTTAATAAGAAAACAAGTTATACGGCGTTATACTCGTTCACGTTCTTAATTGTTATTGTTATTTTGAAACTTTGGCAGATTTTCATTTTTGCATCGATTTTAAATGTAGAATCGATGTCAATGAAATATCATGACCTGAATGCCATCAAACATGAACATCGGTTCAGTTTTGACAAATTTATGGGTGTTTGAAATATGATACCTATGGGTCCGAGAGCTTTACATGTCCAAATTTTTCTCAATTTTGGCATGATATTTGACCCCTTCAGAATCAGGTTAAATGTTGTTTTTATACTATTTGTGGCCAGCAAAATCGATTAAAAATACAAACTCGCAATTATAAATTTTGAAAAAAAAATTTTCGAAAATGAGTAAGGGGAGGGGGTGGGGGAGGTACATGCTTTTTTCCCAAAAAACCAAAAAAAAAAATTTTTTTAAATGTTTTGATTTTAAATGTAAAATCGATTAAAATGAAAAAATCATGACCAGAATGCCATCAAACATGAAAATCTGTTCAGTTTTGACAAATTTATGGGTATTTGATATATGATACCTATGGGTCCGAGAGCTTTACATACATGTCCACATTGTTTTCCATTTTGGTATGATTTTTGAAAATAAAATTTATCCAGCAGAAAAGCTGGCACGTTGCTTTATCGGGCAAGCAATTCAGCTATATAGTCGCCGCGTATATATTAATGAGCAGACACAGATATCAAATCAATTCTTAACTACTCAGCCAGAGCGTAAATTGATATACAATTTTAGGATATCATATCGTAAACGGACTCTATAGCTGTGAATCACCTATATATGATACCGCTACACAAGTTGTTGACTTAAAACCTATTTTAAATACTCTACACATATAAAACAACTGAATGTAAAATATTATGTATATAGCATTTTTAATAAAGTTAGGATTTTGTTTGCATGAGCTTTCTTCTTTTTTTGTCACAAGTGTCGCTAAATCTCATCAGGCTGCTTACCTGAAACGGCTGCTGATATGCGCACCTGCGATAAAAAGCAGAGGCGTGTGGGAGGAGGGAGTTGCAGCTGCTAATTTGCATATCTTAATTGCGTTCTTTGTGCGCAGCCATTTTCAACGAGCCTGGCAAACAGAACTCGAACTGCATTAACATTTTTAGACACACTGAAAAGTGCAACTAGGCAACGCTTTAAATCAGCCGTTGGCTGCATCCTGCGGCAAGGACACCCCGAAACTGGCGACTGTTATTGGCTGCATTTTGCAGGAGCAACTGCGCCAGAGCTTGTGTTTGCGGGTGTGCCTGGTGTGTGTGTGTGCCTACAATTCTAATTTGTTTTAATTGCAGTGACAACAATGCCGATGGCGACAACAAAAACAACAACATCCGTTTCAGCAATAACAATCAACAGCCAAAGCAAAAACAAACGCAATTAAATTTAAATGAAAAACGCCGCAGGCCCAAAAGACAGCAACTTTTTGCTGAACTGTTAAATGCGTGGCCTTAAAGCTTCCAATTGCATTTACTTAGCCATATCTAAAGCTAATCTACATCTCACATCTGCAATAAACTTTACCTGCCAGAAACTCTGCGTAAGGATATGCGAAATCTTAAAGTTGCCTGTACGCTGTAGTCGGAAAATTAGTTCAAAATCGGGGTGTAAGCGACTTGTGTTAGGTATACTGAGGAACCCCTCTTAAAACTCTCGTAATTCTTTTATGAGAGTAAGGTTACAAAAATTTGGGATATATATTTTGTATAGTATTATCTAAGTACCTGAGTATTAAGAGCTATGATTTTGAAATGAAATTGTAAAAAACGCGTCGTAGATATATATAAAAGTTATTTAAAAATCAATGGGGAAACAGCGTCTGGTGTTTTAAACTAGACCTGTTTACAAAGTATTGTAAAGTCAGACCACGTTAAATAACACAAAAATATTAAAAATCAAAAACAATATTGCTGAAAAGCGGCAACTACTGCATTGACTACAGTTCTCCTTGTTCATAGGGTATTCTTCAATTCTTATCATAGCGCCTTGTCTTCAACCACAACCGTTAATTATGTAAGTTACACTGACAGAGTTGCAATTCGTTTAGTTAAGTTTGCGATTGACGTTGTCGCTGGACTTGGTCCATGCCAATATTTGGTCAGAATTTCCATAAACTTGTTTCTAGCATACTTTCCCATTTCAATGTTACTTTTTCAGGCCGCAAACAAGATTACAAAAGTTTGCGGCGTCCCTTCAGCCCCAATGATGGTCCATCTTTTTCACTTTGTTAACTATTTAATGTAGTTCTTGAGCGCCGCTACATAAACCACGTAGTCTAGTACAGCAATGAATGCAGCAGCTTTTTCAGTTCGGAGCTCAGGTTGGGCTGTTTACCAGATGGCGCAGAAATTGTAGGCTTGTGCGTTTCAAAAGCCGACGTCGTCATTATGGGAACTGATGTAGTCCTAGCTGGGCGCGAGCTTCTGGTAACTGGAACTCGAGTGGTCCTAACTCGATGTGTGGTTCTTGTAACTGGAACTGGTGTAGTTGTAATTGGAATTGGCACAGGTGTAGATGTAATTGGATCAGCCGTAGTCTCAACTGGAACTGGTGTAGTCGTAACTGGGACTGGAACTGATGTTGTCTTAATGGAAGTTGTAGTTCTTGTTACTGGAACTGGCGTAGTTTCAACTGGAACCGAGCTGGTCTCACCTGGTGCTGAGCTACTGCTAAGTGGAACAGATGTGGTTGTTTTTCGAACTGGCTCTGAACTAGATGTATCTGCTCGAGTGTTTTCACTAGTAGTTGCAGTTGTCGTTGTAATTGTTGTATTATTGCCCGCTAGACAAATCTGGAGATTGCTATACTCCTCTTCCGTGCTTATTTCATAATTACGCTTCCCGGTATTCAGGCACTGTTCCTCTGTGAACTGCACCATTTGAATGAGCTGCTGGAGCTGGCCATAATACTGGCTGGCTGTGCTCGAAATGTTGTACATTGTTTTGGCATCGCTGGCGCCCTATAAAAAATTTAAAAATAAATGTAAAAATATACAAATTAAAATAAAATAAAAATAATATAGCAAATTTATATACACTCACCACATCTGAGTAGCAGGCCAGAGCTGTTGAGGTATCCACTTGATTATTACAATTGTCTATCAGCTGGCAGGCGGACCCCGCACTGCTGCTCAAGGAACTCAGCACAGGCTTGAAGGTCTCATCCAGCCCGGCAATTTGGTGCTGGGAGGCATTCTGGCAGGCCTCAAACTCCCGTTCGTACTGCTGCAGCAGCTGATCGAAGATCTCGCTGTAGTACTGGAAGCATTGGAGGGCGAGTGCAGGATTGTTCTGCTGCAGGTCACTGGTGCTGCGCATGGCTAGCAGCAGCTTTGATTCACCCAGTGGTTGGCTGGGACTGGCACAGACGATGGCGGCCAGGCAGGAAACCAACAGAGTAAACAACATGGTATTTTTGGTATTTTCTGTTAGTATTCTTTTGTGGCTGGCAAGCGTTTATGGGTCTGTCTTTAGCGGACGACTTCGGTGGCACCTAAAGGCGCCCATCGTTTTATAGAGCGGCAAATGTGTTGAATGTCAAAAAGAAATCAAGTTATGCCCAAGGCTTTGGTTTTTAAGTAAATGACAAGCTGATATGATATAAACATTAAATTACGCTACACATATGATAGGCAATTTTTTTTTTCGTTTTTTATATGTCCGAAGATTGGTTATGCTGTCAAGAACTTTAAAAGGTTTACAGCTCATTTTTGTATTATATGAACGCAATATATGACAGATATTAATGCTCTCAATTAAAGACTTTATGTGATTTTCAAACAACTTAAATAATTTGATTTATTCGTGTAGCGCAACGCGTGAGCTGTTGTATTCGTTTGGTTTTCAATTAAAATAATGCCATTTTATCTTTGAATACTTTGTTTAGTTATCGATCTAAGCCTCTCTATATATTTATTACACATTAACAATTACGCAACGAATAAATGAATAACGCCGCGGGTAAACCCTTTCGAGTGGCTGACTATGCACTCGAAACGTTTCCGTTTCAATTCGTGTATCAGTGAATGTCGAACATCTTATCTATCGAGAAATGTCACAGCAACGTCCTCAGGGGTAAAAACAAGCCCGAATAACAATAGATTGCGCAATTTGCAACGATTTTTGGCCGATTTCGTATAAACAACTCAAACGAACGTTTACTTTAGCTAAATATATAATTAAATTCGGAGAAAAGGTAAAAGAATTTAATAGTAGATAGGGGAGCACTTCAAAAAATGCGTCGCTTATAAACAGGGACACAAATGCGCATGAGAACTTTGACTCTTCGCCCTTTCCAACTGCTGAAATAAGCGCAATTCATTTCCATTTTCGCAGTATGCCAGCCATTTTTCAGGGGCGCCCCTTTCTCTTCCGGTATTTTGCCTGCAGCTGCCGGCGCTTAAAATGCATTTTCAATTTTCCAATTTCAGCACCCTCGTTGTTTGATGCATGTCGGAGGCGCTTGCACGCTTGCGGCAACACTGGGCGTATGATTAATTTTATTTACTTAAAAGCAAATGCAACGCCTGCCGACGTTGCTGCATACTAAGCGCCACGTCGCAGTTGCAATTGCAGCTGTACAGCAAGTGGGGCAGCAACCACAGTGGGCGCCATTTCCCAGAGCTGTCAGCGGAAATGAAGTTGTGGCAAATGCACCACCATTCTCGCTCGACATTGAGTTACGTCGGTTGAACTTCTGATGGATTGCCAGACATCAGAGCAGCTGACAACTGAGCATCGAGGCGGTTTTTTAAGTACCTTTCGCACTGTAATTGGTTGCTAAGTAGGCCAACAATAAAAAAACAACATTTTGGGCCCTACGCGGCCATATTAACAGCTACGACCATGGGGTTAGTGCTAATAACCTTCAACTTTGATAAGCATTCTATTATTTATGGTACTTTTTTATTATCAAATCTATTTTAAAGTACCGTAATTAAGGCAACAGTTGTGAGTAACGTCTTATTTTGTCTATCATTTAGCCAACATTTTTAGCGATAATTTATAGCTCGTATGAGTATTCTTGGAAGCACTAAACAAAGATACGATATTACAGAGATTTGGCAAGTTGCTTCCTTTTTATTCTCTTAGCAATCATATTAGTGCAATAAGTAAACTGATAAGACACAATATTTATTTTTATTTTTGATATTGTCAATAAAATATTTTCGTGGGAATTTTCAATTAGAATTTCCCCCTTTATTATTGTTTTAGGTTTTTTCATATACTTGTATTATAGATTATATTATTTTTTTTCTTCATAATTCTTAGATTGTCTGATTGTAGAAATAAATTGCTATCGATGTATTGAATAAACCTTCAACTGGAAAAAAACAATTGAATAACAATAAGTTGTTAACAAGTTGTTAAAGATAATACTTTAATTAATATTTGATACCATACAATAGTCTATAATTGAATTGTGTACACCTAGATTTTTTTTGGCTTTCACAATTGTGTGTCCGCATAACAGTCTCAATTCCCTTTACGATTTTCCTTTTGGTCGGGATAGGCGCTTTGATATGAAGGCAATGGCTAAAAGCGTGTAATTAAAAATGGCTAATATAATTAGTTAATTGGCAAGCAGAAGGAGGAGGAGATAACACACGTGTATTTCGTAATAATTTCTAATGAACAACGAGGCAATATAATTTCCGATAATTACTATTACAGCAAGCATTACATATACGCCCTGTTGTCAATATTATTTTTATATAGTATTTAAGTACACATAAAATGCAACGGGGCGACGTTGGTGAATGGTGAGCGACATGGGGCAAAATGGCGTAGGAGATGAAACACAGCAATTTGTTGTGCAGCAATAACAAAAGATTTTACGATTGCAATAACAAGAAGTGCGCGCAATTAAACACGCTCTCAGTGCGAATGGCTGGGAATCGAAACGAATGGATGTGAATGTGGATGAATGTGGCTGGTTTGCGGGCTGCTTGTCACGGATGTGCGACTGTTATCTGTGCGCCAATGCGAATCCCCAACGGCAACAGTAACAGAAATAGAAATGGATATATAGTTAGAGCTAGAAATAGAAATCGCACTCGCTATTCTAGTTGGGTGGCCAGCTATAAAACTAGCCAGTATTGGGGCACGCGTCGAGTTTATGAGAGTGCGTGAAATTCAATTAAAACGCGTGTTCAATATTAGTTGCAATGTGTGTCTGCTGTCTGAGCCATAAACAAGCTTATTGAATACTATTGAAGGGCAACAGCAGCAATAGCAACATCCGCAGCAGCAGCAGCAGCAACTACCACAGCAGCAGTCAGTGGCAATCATTCAGCTCCTGCTGGCGATTTCACATAGCTTTCTATACCCTGTTATCGCACAAGATGCTAGCAGAGTGGGGAAACGATATGTACATTTTCAAAAAAATATTATACTTATGTTATACTATTTAGTTAATACTACAAAGAATTAAGGTACTTAAGCTCTATTACCACATTCTGTTGAAAATTCGTAAGTAAATTTTAAGTATATACATAAAAAACTTTACATTCAAATAAACTATTTTGCCAAGTGAATACATTATTAATCTTAGTGCTTATAAGAAATAGACATTACAAAATACTTAAAAAGCCTTAAATAGGCTGAGTTAAATAAATGCAACTTCTTGGAGAGGAATCAAACAATGTCCTTTATATAAACTCCCCACATTGTTCGCGCTTAGAATCTGAAACTAAATACTTACTGGGTATCTGCTAGTCAGCTTCACTTTTCAACTAGTGCATTTCTTGCAAATTATATTTATCGCGATTACTTTCAATGTAAATGTCAATCGCAATAGTCAATAGTTTTCATGTGTTTTATGCTCTGTGGGCGTTTAATTGTCGCCTGCTGCATGTGCGTCAATTTTTCCGATTAGCGCTCACTATGCGGGTTCTGTTTATATTACTCTATCATATCACAAAAAAAGAAAAAAATAAAAATAAACAAAAAAAAAAATAGCGCACATACCTGACGACGAATAGTCAGTGGCGACCGTTGCAAAAATTAATTAAAGCAAAAAGCCATGAAAAATTTAATGAACTTGTCGCAGGCGGCCGACAAACACGAGAAATGACGGCCAGTGCAGCTAATTGTAAACGTACTTAACATTTTATTGGCCAAGAGGAACCTTAACCTGACTAACTGCCAAGTGGCAACTGGCAGCTGGCATCAAGTGCAGCTTCATTTGGAAACGGTTCAGACTGTTGCATAATAATAGCAATTTTCGCCCTGTTGCACACTGAGCACACAACATGGCCAGCCAAGTGCCAAGAGACTTGTCGCTCTCGTCCCCCCATGACAACGGCCCTTACCAACTTTAGCCAGCCATTTGTGAGTGAGTGCAACGAATGGCGTCCTAACTAATTAAATTTTTACTTTGCTGTTTTTATAGTAAGGGTTAAGTCAGAGGTAAAAGGCTTCGCTTGAAAGTCGTATTCTTATTATATTATTTATATTGTGCGTTACTTACCCCGTCTTTGACTATATAAAATATCTTCCAATCAGTATATCAATGTTTTGTTCGTATCAGTCAAGCTGTGGTTAAGGAAGCGCTGAAAGAAAAAGTCAGATAAACTCTCAGATACTCACTAAAGAAAAAACAACAACCCAACAAAAATATACAGAGAGATTCAAATTAAATTGCTAAACTTAATGTTCTATAATTATAATTTAAAATTTTCGCCCTTTGCTGTGGTCCGAAAACAAATGCAAAAGCTGACAAAAATATGCACAAATAAATACCAAAACAGCATTCAAAACAAGAAACCAAAATATAATTCAAACATAAAGAGAAAACCGAGAATTCTGTACCACAAAGAATAAAAGTACACAAAGTTGTCGCTTGCCTCTAGTTGGGCAATTATTTGAAGAACTTTAAGATGGCAACTGCACAGTAAAGAAAACCAAAACAAAAAAAAAAAAAAACACAAAAAATATACTAGAGCTATGTCCAAAATGAAAATGAGTGATGCGAAAGAGTCAAAAGTTACTGGCTGTCTGTAGTTAGCTAGGCCAAAAACAAAAGCCACAAAACAAAACGAAGTCAACAACAAAACTAAAAATGTTGGCGGTGGGAAGCAAGCAAGGAAGTTCGAAAAAAAAAAATTGAAGGAGAGAATAGGTCAACTTTAGAGGGAACGGAATACTTGAAGATACCTATATAATATTATATATAGAACATTAAGCGCCGGCAGTATGTGCCCAAAATTACCCTAAATTCATGCAAATTGCTTGTTAGCTCGCAGGTGAGACCAGCAGACAACGTGGAATGTAATTAAAGGTCTTTACCCGGCCAACGCCCTGTAGCAGAACAATGAGTGGCCAGAGCTTAAGCATCCAGCAATCGAGCAGTGCAGCTGACAAGCTAAGTTTCATTTTAACTGAAAGACTAATTACAAGCTGTGGAAATAACACAAACAACACCAATAAATCGACTTGTATTTCGGTATGTTGTTAACAACAGCGATTTTTCCAATTTTAACTCAATAATCTTTTTTCGATATTTAAATTCGGATTGACTGCTGCCTATATCGAGCGCATCAAGCTGTCAATCATATTCCCTGCTGGAAAGTAGGGAAAGTTTCCATTCGGCGGCTGCAGAAAACGAATTTATGTTGCATACTTTACAGCGCTTCAGCAAATACGCATTAGCGCATTTATTTTAAATTGCTGTATCTGCCGTGTAATTATTGTGAAGGGATACAAAATGAACCCATAGAAAGTTTCCTATTATTTAAAAAATAAACCTTCTCATACCCGCAATGGAATTTTTTGTATATTTCCTAAGAAAATAAATGAAGAATCGTGCCATGTGAATTCTAATAATATTGTAAATAATATTTCATATTATTGAAATATGAAAATTAAGTGCACTTTGACCCAACTTATAATAGAACATAATTTCAATGGCCAAGTTTTTTATGCTTAAAGATGGTAGAGCGATAGCAGTGGGAGAGGGGGTGGTATTGAAATGTTAGCCTGAAAGTGATTAAATTTACGTCGACGCTACACGGTTGTTGTTGTTGTTGTGATGATAAACGTAGCACAGTGTTTCATGCTCATAAATCAAGCCAAAATTCAAATGTTATCAGCATACGGAATATTTCCAAACTACGTAATAGCGGCACCACCGTAGTGTGTGTGCGAGTGTTTGTGTATTTAATGGAAGATAAGCAAAAGGGCTACTACACAGTAAGCTGATGAAACTA
>SCDS01001449.1:0-10684 GCA_004149465.1 Drosophila nigromelanica
CTGCCGGCAGTGCGGGAAGAAGTGCACCAAGACCCAGGATTCTTCCCAAAAGGGCAACTAGCTAAACTCGCGGCGGCGCCACCTAGACTGGGACCAGGTGGGCACCGGTACCCATATAGCCCGGAATTAAATTAAGTGTAAGACGTCGAGGGCGGCCGGATCGTGGACACGGTGGAAGTCGAGAACGGCAAGTCGTCGGCCACAATCAATACGGGCGCTACGCGGAGCTTGGTGAGCAAGGAGGCTGCACGGAGAATGGCGAAGTAGGTTGGATGCATGCGAGTCGGACGCAGTATTAAAAATAATGATTAAATTGGCAGAACGCGAAGTGAAGATGTTTCTGCTGGACTGCTCTCTGCTGGACTCCATGTTGGAGCAGTTGATCCAAGGCATGAACTTTCTGTGTGCGGTCGGCACGAGAATACAGTGTGGGCGGGCGGAATGCCTGTTAGGATGCGACGGGCCAAGACGGAATCCAAATGGAACCAGGCAATCATGGTTAGAAGACGTGAAGGCGACAGGCAGTGTGGATCTAGGCCAAGGTCAGTCAGATCGAGTGGCACGTCAAGGGGCAGCCGAGGCCGAGTCAGAGGCGGTGTCCAGGAGGATCCCGGAAATACCTCTAAATACCCCGAATGAGTCGGTCGCCACGAGACCCAGACCGCTCCGTGATTAAGGGAGCTGGAGAGATAAAGAAGTTTTTGGAGGAGGAGTTAGAGGAGTGTCTCACATCGCGGAGCACCGAATCATCATGAAGGATGATAGCCCCCTAAAACAGCGCTACTACCCCAAGAACTCGGCGATGCAGAAGGTTATCGATGACCAAGTCGAGAAACTCCCCCAGGCGGGTGCATTCGAACCTTTTCGCAGCCCTCACAGCGCTTCCATCGTGCTGGTTAAGGAGAGCATTTGCGGCAGGCTCGGTACATCTTTACATTGGATCTGAAATAGGGATATTGGAAGATTCCAATGGCCCAGGATAGCAGACAGTACACGGCAAGCACGGTGCCGGCCCGGGACTGTTCCAATGGCGAATGATGCCTTTCGGCCCGCATTCCGCGTGCGTCAAATTTCAAAAGGCCCTGGATCCGAGATGGAGCCACACGCGCTTGCGTACCTGGACGACATCATCGTCGTATGTGCGACAAAGGAGCAACACATTGCCAATCTGCCGGCGTTAAAATTGTTGAACTCGATCGAGAGTCCGTCTGGTCGGATCGCCCGCTGGGCTCTATAGTTACAACAGGTCCAGTTCGACGTATACTACCGCAAGGGAAAGCTGAATGTTGCGGCCGACGCACTCTTCCGGCAGCCTCTGAAGGCGTTCCAACAGTCTATGGAGGAGGAATCCTCTTGCCGGTGGATATCCGGTATGTTAGAACGCATCCGCCAGAATCCAGAGAAGTTTCCAGACTACTCGTGGCAATACGGGAACTTATACCGTCACCTGGGATACACGGCCGACGATGAGTACTATGTACCTTGGAAACAATGTGTGAGTATGGGTCGTCGGCAGCGGGTTCTCCAGGAATGTCACGATGGACCCACAGCGGGGCACAGAGGAGTGCGGAAGACGGTGGCGAGGTTGGCTCAGCGCTACTACTGGCCGGGAAGCACTGCACCAGCTGTCAGAAGTTCAACGTGCAACAGGTCAAGCAAGCACTTCACATGCTTACTAGCCAGCTGGCTGAGACATAGGCCGTGTTATGTGCGGATCTCATCGGCCCACTCCCGAGGTCCACGCATGGAAACACGATGCTGTTGGTCTTTCACAGTGCGTTCTCCAAGTAGGTGGAGTTAATTCCCTTAAGAAGGCCACAGCGGCACATCTACAAGTAGCATTCAGGGAGAGAATACTAAGCAGATTCGGAGTTTCACGCAAGCTGGTGTGTTACAACGGCGTGCAATTCACTAGCCGAGCATTCAAAGTCACTCGGGGTGGAAATCCAGTACACGGCGCCGTATTGTCCGCAGGAGAACTCCACGGAACGGACCAACCGGACAGTAAAGACTATGCTGGCCCAATTCATAGAGGGCCATCAGAGTTCTTGATTCCAGATTCCAGATTCCAGCATACCGGATTCAACGGACTTTTCTCCGGCGTTCCTCGTGCCCCGCGATATGACTAGGTAACACCCGGATCCGCAGCCACCTAACAGAAGCTGCAAGAGAAGACGAAGAGATGTTGCTTTGTATTGGTCTTTGCCCAATTTATTTCATGTATTAAATTTGTTACTTCGTCTTTAAAAAATTTAAGTTTGAATTTAAACATCGTAATTTTTTCGTCATTAAAATTTTTATTTACATTAGCTTATTCAACTATCTCGTTGGTGACTATGCTTATCTCATTAATTTTATTTTGTAATATTTTTTTGATAACAACCAGTCTGTTCTTATTCTCACTATACGTAAATCACCTTTCAATCTTTCAGTTTCGTATTCTAGCAATGAGAATAGCTGGTGTGAGGTATTTATCGTATGAAGGGTATCTTTTTCGTATTCGTCAATATCGAATACATGGATGATGCAGATGATGATGATGATGCCCGTTTTTATTAGTAATACGATATTATGTTTTATACAATTTTTGTGAACTTTCTTACCGCTTTTTCTTTTAATAGTATTATTCTCATTTTCCGCTACTATTTCTTTCTTGTATTTAGGGATAAGTTTTGAACCTCATCTTTTATCTATTTTTACATATACGATATCTCCACTATTATAGTTTTTTAGTTGTTTCTTTTTTATTCTTTTGGCAATATTTTTTTCTCTTATTTTTTGCCTGTCTGCCTCTAATTGTTGTGGGTCTCTTATATTCTGATTGCCAAAAAATATGTCTATTGGTTTTGCTCCTGTTGTTGAATGTACTAAAGCGTTGACCAATCAAATCTGTAGCCTCCTCCTGTGCTACAGCCTCAAAAATAGGTTGTTCTTCGAGACCAGTGGGATAGGGTATCTCTGATTCTAACCCCTCTGGCATTTGTTCCATATCACCAGTGGCAATATGGAATTGCCTATGGAATTTTTGTGGAGGTCCCGTGTATGCCGCATTCGGTGGTCATTTTCCAGTCAAGTCGTTATTTAGTGGCTTGTTCATGTAATTTACATGCCTTGCCTCTAAAAGACTAATCAACGCCCATTGGTACGTAGACCTAGTTCAGGTTTCGGAGCCTAAGGACGCGGTGGCGCTGGAAGGTTCTGTCTATAGAATATCGATTGTTGGGGTACAGCGCATTGTAGTGGCATACTATGGGGTACCTGTTGTTGGTACTTTGGAATGGACCACGGGCCTTGTGGGTGGTAGACCCCGTTCGATTGGACTTGTGGCGGATAGTTTACCCTAGGATCAAAGTTTCTTACTTATCCGACTACTTTTTGTATTCATCTGGGTCCTTGGTGTTTTGTTACCAATTGGCCCTGGGATTGTTTAGGCGGTAAACGTGGGGCTTGCTGTCTAAACTTTGAAACAAATGCATTTCTATGCTCTTGGTGAAGTGCATGGCTAAAATCTCTTGGTTCTTTGATTGCTAATAAGCGAGGCAAATCGCCATTAAGACCGCGTACGAAGGTATCCAAAGGGTTGTCCCTATAGTTTTTTGTCAAAGCTCTCACAGTTTTGGTTAAGTATCAATGACAGTTAGTGGAATATTGTCTGATAAAATGTGTTTATGCTCATTCGTCCTTGTGACAGAGAGAACATTTGTTATTCGAGGGTCTTTAGGTCTCCCTTGTCAACATAATGCGACGTCAGACACTCGGATATTGCCCTCCAATTCGTTGGAGTGTTGTAAGACTCCAATACTACATTGGCTTCGCTGATTATTTTGTTTCGTACGTCCAAGGTTATTAAATAATATTTGTAAATGTTCTCTTGGCCTTCGTATATACCCATTATTCGATCAACGTTTTTCTTCGAGGAGCTAAATGTAGTCCTGTCACCGGAAAATTCCCTAATTAATCGGGTTATATCTGGGACTTTTTCGTTATCGCTTTCAGGCCCTGGCCTTGCGATCAAGATATCGGACAATACATCTAACCTGTTTGGATTATCTATAGCCTGCCTTTCAAGTCTCCCCCAACGAGGGTTTTTCTCATCAGACCTATTATTACCTCCGTAACTTGTGGGCATTGGGTGTGCAAGTAGCTGGTCGAGCCGCACCCGCACTAGTGGGTCGTGTTGACTGACGGTTCTGGCCACCGATACCCACGGAAAGAGCAGCCATACTATCGGCTAATTCCTCTTGCATACTTTTAGTTATTGTTTTCACGGACCACTTTACGCACAAATTTGTTTTTTGTTTTCTCGGACCACATTACCCCCTAATTTGTAAAAATCACTTTTTCCAAAATAATTGAGCACCAAGAGTTTTAAATTTGTTGATTGTTGTTACTAAAATTATCGAGATATTTAAATCGCAAAGACAATAATATATGTAAAAGTTCAAATGAGAATTTTGTATAGAAATGTGTTCTTCAGTTCGTATATACAGAAAAATTGTTAATACTATTTTGAATTATTCGTAATTGCTTTGGTCGGGTATTTGACTTCTATTACTTATATTATTCTGAGAATTATTTAATTTATAAAAGGTTCTAAGGTATTTCTCAAGTTATTTAAGATGTTTGTATGTGTTATTATTTAGTAGTTCGCAGTTCGCTCTTAAATTCTATATTAAATTAGTTTTAATTGTTTTCGTTTGTTTTAGTTTTAGTCATTTTTTTCTTTTTTTTTCGTTATTTTTCTTAAATACCAATCTTACATTAATATATAGGCATCTCGGCAAATCTCCCGTGATGGTCCTTTGGATGTGTTCCCTTTTTTCCCACGGTGGCGACAGCGGGCTACTATGGATCTTTAGTGACACTCCCTTCACGGTATCCTGCGGACAGGCACAACAGGATTTTCGGCAATATTGGTCTTTTGGACCAGCCACTTTTTAGAAACGCAGTACCCTTTTGCACTGGGCACTATTGCTCGCACTGGCTACTAGAGGCACTTCGCGGTTTTATCGGGTACTTTTTACGCGGCGCGTTGTCTTTTAAGCATGTTAAGTGTGGCTGGTCCCTGCTCGGGCGCCAATAAAAACAATTATTATGTGTTTTTATTAAAAAAAAAACCAAACTGTTTATTTTGAGTGCTGCTTAAGAGCTAACTTCTGATAACAAAATCAAATTATGCTAAAGCTAAAACTCTACGCTGCTGCCGCTGCCATTGTTGTTGTAGCCGCTGCTTTCGCTGTATCCGCTGCTGTCACTGGCGCTGTTGCCGCTGTAGGTTTTTTTTGTTTCTGTCGCATCCGTTGTAGCCTGACTAAGGTGTCCTATTTCATGAAACAAAGTTGGGATTTTTGGTGGGATACGCTGACGCAGCGCACGTAGTGAAAAGTGCATGCATTGTGGCCGTGATTGCATGGTCTCTTGTGCATGCATTTTTAGTCAACTATGTCTTTAACTTATGTACCAGATATAGACAGCACATAGTAGCACAAATAATGTAAAATCTACCAAAGCATAGAATAACAGAATCTTTTCCATTTTTAAATACAGAAATAGACTATGCAGGGCCGTATCATATCAAATTCTCAAAGCATCGGGGACAAAAAACATATAAAAGATATTTAGCAGTATTCGTATGTATGGCCACAACAGCAATACATTTAGAAGCAGTGAGTGATTTAACATCAGATGCATTTCTAGCTGCCTTGAGAAGATTTATAGCAAGACGCGGAAAATGCGCTGACATATATTCCCAATTCGGAACGAACTTTGTAGGCGCCTCAAGATCAAACATTCTTGAAAGCAATTCATGAAAATGATAAAGTTGCCCCAATTTTAGAAAAAGTCGATATTCAGTGGCATTTTACCACGCCGGGAGGCCGGAGTTAAGTCCGTAAAATATCATCTAAAAAGAGTAATAGGAGACAGAAACATAACGTACGAAGAAATGTCAACATTGCTATGTCAAAGCGAAGCCTTGTTGACTTCACTTCCAATATATACATATGGAGAGGACATCGACGATAACTAAGTATTGACATCAGGACTTTTCTTAATCGGTATATCAACATTAGATAGTATAGAGTCAGAAGAACAAAAAAGACAACTTAGACAGATGGAAAGTTATTCAGAAAATGAGGAAAGAATTATTATTTATATTATTTATATTATTATTTATAAATGTTACAACAAAGAATTAGATGGGAAAAAAAAGCACCAGATGTACAAAAAGGGTAAACATTAATAATAAAAGATAAAAACTGTCATCCAGCAAGGTGGCCCTTGGGAAAAATCGAAGAATTCCACAAAGGGAAGAATCTAAAGGTCAGAGTATTTAAAATAAAACCATAAACTATAGGATGGGCTTACCACAAGACATATCTCCAAAGTTTGTCCACTGATAGGCGTACAGGCTAATGAGGAAGAAATAGAAAGCAAAATGGTCAATAGAAAAGATAAATAGCACCTCGGCAATTTATTTAGATCCACTGGGGTAAATAGTATAATAGTATAATTCTATTGGGACCTAGTTATATTTTATGACATGAAATCATACTTTGATATGTTAAATAAGGGAAGTAAACCAGTACAAAACATGAGAATGATATCTGGCAAATTCCATGGGTTTGAAGACCAATGCAATTTAATACTCAATAACACACAAAGACAGATTGAAAAATTAGAGCAGAATAACGACCTCTTAATAACTCAAAAGCTATGTTGAACTTAATGAGTTAATTTTTCATTACATGTCCGGACATGCATCGTTGATAGTGGTTATGGTTTAGGTTATAATTATTATTATATATCATAAGGAAAATAAATGTAAACCAAAGATTATAGGCCATCACATTTGCTCCTTTGCAGAATGTACATACATTAAACTAAAAATATAGAAATATTCACTATGTAACTCAAAAATGGATATAAGAAATAGTGTTTAGCATCCACAAATGTACCAGACCTGTCGGTGCTGCTGCTGCATGAAACACAGCTAAGCGCTATATAAGTCTAGGATTTTAATAAATAAAATTAATTGAAAATATTCACTCAAACAAGCCGTGCGTTATTACTTAATTCACTCTGGCTTACCAGCTCCGATACTGCGAGCAATACGCAGTTCAACAAGTCAGCTCTGCGGTCTTAGAACACCATTAACAATTTTTATCGGAATAATATTAGCCCCTGTAGACGTCGGCGGCAACTCGCGCGCACATAGGAAAGGAACATGGTAAAAGAGAAACGGTAAACTGGCGCGAGACGTTCGCGTTAATGTTCAAACAGGCATACAAACACATATGCATGCTCGAGTCGCGGGAATTTAACGGCGAGCGTGGCGAGTATATGTGCGCGCTCGCACATTCGTGTCGGTGGGAGTGGTCGCAACAATGAATATAAGTACAAATTTGCCGTGTCGCAAAAATTGGCGACGAGCGTAATGTCTGTGTATGTATATAGATACACATGTGTAAGTGAGCGAGGCGAGCGCGCCGAAAATTGAATAGACAATGGCAACAACAAAAAGGCGAACGAAGTGACAGTGATACCGTAAGACGGAGTGGATAACGAACAGGGAGAACAACAACTACCAGCAGAAACCAGCACAACAACTACCACCAAAAGCATGATATAAACATAATAAGTATTAAATATAATAAGAACGGAACGAGATCTATATTAAAAGCTAATATAGTGCAAAAAGTGAAAAATCGCGCGAAAACTAGAGAAAATTGTTGGTTGTGTGAAACGTGTGAATGTCGGCCTGAGCGGCTCTGAAGTAGAGAAAAAAACGACAGATACCAACGTGCGAGTCAAAAACCAAGTGTAGCGAATGCCAGACAATGCTCAAAAGAGGTACGTGCCCTACAATCCAAAGGAGAAGAAAAAAACGCTCACGTCGAAAGAGTCTAAGCCCGAAGTAATAGAGTTATCAAGTGTACGGGTGAGTGTAGAAACCCTGGGGTGGGCACGCGGATGCACGTGAGACGTCGAGAGGAGTTGGAGGCGATAGCTCTCGAGTTTAATTTGAGTATGGAGTAGCCATCTTTGTGTCTCGGGGGCTGCACCAGACGGTAAAATGGACTCGGTTGGCCGAACTAGAGGACCAATATGCGAAGGCCGCCGATTTGGATCGACTGCCTCGAACCATGAATGAGATTCTAACGGACAAGGCCGCTCGATGGTTCATGACGAGGTCGCTGCGTTACGCATTTCACGAATTTTTCTTTCTTCCCCGATAAGTAGAGAGGTTGGAATATGCGATCCGGTATCGACGCCAGCGAGAAGAATAGTATTTCAAGGACTTCTTGATAAAGTTGCGATTTTTATTGCACAACGCGGGGTTCGACTCAGCGAGGGAGCGCACTCGGGTTAAGGAGAACATGGCCCCATAATGTAAATTGTATACACGAAGAGACGATTTGCACATGCTTGACCCAGCTGACCCAAATGGCTGTGGAGTACGAGGACGGTAAGCATCAGGGTCTGGAGTTCTCACGGTGCACGCATTATCATACGCCCCACTGTTCCGAAAATGCCAGAGCCCAGGAGTAACCAAAGTAACGAAAGAGGTGTACAACAATGAATGCTGACAAACATCGGAACAGAAAAGCTCTAGGCTGCGCTGCCTGGCTTGGAACCGGAAAGACGCCAAGGTATCCAAAGGTATCCAAGGTATCCCTTAAACGCGTTAAAAGTGGAGAGTGGAGAGACTGCTACCAAGATTGGGGAGTACGCGGTAGAAGCAACAATCAACATAGGGGCTACCAGCAGCTTTATCGGTGAGAGTTGCGCCGCCATGGTGGCTGCAGTATGGTATGTACGAGAAGTCTGAACGAGAATACGCCTGGCGCGGATTCCTTCTAGAGGTGGCACAGATGCTACGGGTCGATGCAAATCTGTCGTGGAGTAGCATTAGCGTGCCCTTGCGGATGATGCCCTCAATGTCATCCAAGATCATATTGGAGGTGGACTTTCTATGCGTGGCGGGCATAAGATTGTGCTGCGGGGGAAACGAGTTGATTCTGCGGGTAATTGTACGTTCTAGTGCGCACGGAGTCCTTCATTGGCATTCCACGGCTAAAGACGGTAAAGATTGGAGGACAGACAAGCTTACGAGGGGGACTTCGGGGATACGATCGGTGACAAAAGCAGGCGGGTGCGAAGTGGCATGCATTGAGGAGCAAGTATCCCGAGTCTAAGCAAGGAAAAGATCCGAACGCAAGTCAGCTGCCCAAGGGCATCGTCAGAATTGGAGTCTAAAGCGAAGGCATGCGTCGGCGAGTCAGTGGATGCCGGCGGACACCCGAGCGTATATTCGGGTGTAGCGACTGTCAACTTGAGTGCGGAGGAAGTGCTGATCAACGTAGCCGACACTATAACTGACGCGATGGAAAAAGATGGAAACGGGAAACACTGCCGGTCAATCAGGAAGTCGACCTACGCGAATTTTTTAATTCTGAGTTGGTACTATTCGAAGAATTACTGAGCGTCTCGCTAGAAGTCTTTCGATGACCAAAGGCGGACAATCTCAAGATAAATCGGAAGTGCTCATTTTTCTAAAAAGAACTCGTTTATCGGCTACATGTAAGCGGTGAGGGTATAAAGATGGACGCCGCAAAGGTATTGGCATTCGGAACCTTAAAGCCCTGGCGAACTGTAAGCAGTTACGGCAATGCTTGGGGATGGCATCCTAGTACATGCGATTCGTACCAAATTTTGCATCCGCGGAACATTTCATATTCGACGTTCATTACAGGAGAGGAAAGCTCAACTTGGTAGCCGAAGCGCCGACCAGACAACCGTTGAAAGAGGCCCAACAAGCCATGGAGGAACCGACCCCCAGTAAATGGCCCAGCATGCTCGAGCACATAGCGGAAAGCCCAGAAAAGTTCGCGGATTATGGAATGCTAAATGGTCAGCTCTACCGCCACTTAGTTCATCGACGACGAGGATTACATCCCGTGGAAGCTATATGTCCCCATCCCCAAGAAAAGAGTACTACAGGAGTGTCACGACGCGCCTACGGCGGGCCACCAGGGTGTAAAGAAGATGATATCCCGTCTCGCTTAGCGGTACTATTGGCCAGGCATGTTCCGGGATGCATGATATGCATGCATCAAAGTGGAGCAATTCAAACCAGCAGGTCAGATGCTAACAAGGCAGGTGGCAGAGCTCCTGGCAGCACTTTGAGCAGACTTCATAGGTCCCCTGCTACGTTCTAATCACGGAAATGCGGTGCTCCTAGTATTTCACGACGCGTTCACGAAGTGAGTGTAATTAATCCCCCTCTGGGGGACAACTGCAGCCTATCTACAAAGATCCTTCAGGGAGAGAATGCACAGCAAGTTCGTGGTCCCTCGCAAGTTTGTATGTGACAACGGGGTACAATTTACCAGTCAGATCTTCAAGGCTTATCTTAGTTTCCTGGTCGTCAAGATACAAAATACCAAGATACCAAGCGGACGGGCAGGTCGATGATGGCGCAATTTATTGCGGGCCAACAAAGTTCGTGTGATTTCTACCCGAAATATCGCTCGCTATCAACTCTAGCATTGCCGATTCAACGGGATACTCGTTAACATTTCTTGCCTCTAGCTCTTATAGTCTCTGAGATATTGTAAGAAAAAGAAAAGTTGTTATCGATTTTTATCGATATTAATAAAACGGAGCAAGTTATCGAAAAAAA
>SCDS01001450.1:0-10673 GCA_004149465.1 Drosophila nigromelanica
GACCCCCTCAGAATCGGGTTTAATGTTGATTTTTATACTAATTATGACTAACACAATCAATTAAAAACAAAAATTCGCAATTTTAAATTTTGAAAAATTTTTTTTTTCGAAAATGAATAAGGGGGGAGTACATGATATTTTCACAAAAAAATGAAAAAAATTTTATTTTCAAAAATGGATATATTTTAAATGCAGAATTGATCTAGATGACAAAACATGACTAAAATGCCTTCAAACATGAAAATCGGTTCAGTTTTGACAAAGTTATGGAAGTTTAAAATATGGGAGCTATGGATCCGAGAGCTTCACTTGTCAAAATTTTTGTCAATTTCGGCACGACTTTTGACAAAAAATTTGACCCCCTCAGAATCGGGTTTAATGTTGATTTTTATACTAATTATGACTAAGACAATCGATTAAAAACAAAAATTCGCAATTCGTGGCCGAAATGTTGGTACCGATCTTCAAAGGAGGTGAACAGTTAACTACCTTCCAAATTTGGCAACTCTAGCTTAAAAACTATGAGAGATATAGGCATGTCCGATTTTTAAGGGCGGGGGCATTCTAGTGGGCGTGGCCGGGATACCAAGGTGGCAATCTTTTTGGGAGCTCGTCAGCTACCAAGTTTGGTGACTCTAGCTTTTAAATTGTGGACTTTATCGATATGCGATTCGTGAACGAGTATAAAAATTTACGAGGGGGGTTACGAGGGGAAGGGAGTTCACAGTTCCAATTTCTACAAGTTGTTTATTGCTGCCATGCTCGTATGCTCAAAGTACCACATTTGGCGGGGGTTCATAAAGTTACAATTCCTGACCAGAAGCCGCATGCGCTCACTGAATTCGAGGCAGTGCCTATTGCTGACCAGGTAATTGTAGTCGATGTCAATCCTCCAGTTCTGGCGACCGCCAAGCGTGTGGCAAGCACTCAGTGCCACATATTGACTGCGTTGCACCTCGGCACACAGATCGGTGCCCAGGCGCAGGTCGTTCATGTAGCTGAGTGTCCAGTTTTGTGCTGGCAGCTGGGCGGGATTGCAGGGCTGCAGGTCCATGCGTCCAGTGCTCAAATTTCCCGTCAGACAGTGGCTGGGCAGCTGGACAGGTCGCAGTGAGCCGTGGGCGTGGTCAGTGCGTGGGCGCAATGGGAAATGCTGCAGCAGATCAGTTGCCACATGCTGCAAATACCAATCGAAGGATTTGAATTGGCCTCTTCGAATGTAACGCTTCTGCGCGGACACGTCGCCTGAGTGGGCTTGTTGGATTTGTGGCTGATATTGGTACACCAGAGACAAGTACTTGGGACTCCTTAGCCAGATCTTCGCCAGGCGCTTGTAGCTCTGAGAGGGAAGACAGATAGATAGTTAAAGCAGTTCCTGATGGGATCTTTGGCAGTCGCTCACACTGAACTGCTCTAAGGCCATGCGCTGGATATTCCCATAGCGCTGCATGTAGTGGCGATCGCTGGGCTGCAGGTGACCCACACGGGAGCAGGGCACTCGGAGCACACGTCCACCGATGCGCCACACTTTAAAGCTCAGCTCGAGTTCGGCGGCAGCGGGTGCGTTCAGCGCCATGTCGAAATGTGCCAGGTAATGGAACCACCAAGTCCTGATCGCGAACACCGAAGTGCGCAGCACGGCTGTGGCAAAGGGCTGTGGCAGCTGCTGCAGTTGCTGCCAGTTGAGCGGCACCTCGCGCCGTTGCAGGCTCCAGTCGAAGAGGCTACGACGCTCGATGACGCGCACATAGTCCAACGTCTCCTCGTCCAGTCGATCCAGCTGCGGCGTGGCCAGCGTAAAGCGATCCTCGCTGATGGTAGCCAATAGCGGCTCCAGCCAACCCTCTGTCACTTCCACGTGCGCGTCCAGAAAGATGAGCGTCCCCTTCGTGGCTTCGGCAGCAGCCATGCGGCGCGCACGCACCACGCCCACCTGCTCCTCCAGATGGAAGATGCGCGGCTTCGCGTGAATGTACCGCTGCACGTACGCTCTGAAAGCCAGCCTGTAGAGCGGCTGCTGCCAGAAGTCCATGTCGCTGTTGTCATCGATCAGCAGCAGCTCACCGATCAGCCCCTCTTCCGATCTGTCCCTGATGCTGTGCAGCGTGCGCAGCAACATCGCCAGCTGCTCGTTGCGGAAAATCACAACGATCGACACCGGATCGATTTTCGTGCTCTCGTTCCGATAGCTGTAGCCCAAGCAGCGCTCATCGCGCATATCCGCCAGCTCGCGACGCAGCGGAATCCGCTCAGCCAGCCACGCATTGTAGCCGTACTCCAGCCAGAGCTTGGAAAAGGCGCCCAACTCATCCGGCGGCACCTGTTCCATGTCCATCGCTGGTAGTGG
This sequence comes from Drosophila nigromelanica, assembly GCA_004149465.1. Classification (NCBI taxonomy): domain Eukaryota; kingdom Metazoa; phylum Arthropoda; class Insecta; order Diptera; family Drosophilidae; genus Drosophila; species Drosophila nigromelanica. The sequence goes on from SCDS01001450.1 coordinate 2,348, forward strand.
CTCCACCATGCCGTCCCAATTGCCCAGCTCGTGTTGCAGCTCCCACAGCAGCAGCAGCAGCAGCACAAGAGGCGCTAGAATATGCCACAATTTCAAGCGACGTCGCCGCAACACGTGTTGCTTTCTGCCGCTCAATTGCAGCGACAGTTTCCACTGAAATTGCGGGCGCATCATTTGTGGCGTTTCAGGTGCAACTGAATAATAGAGTCCAAAGCAAGTTGGTTTCTGTTGAATTTCACGGTCAGTTTAGGCGTGCAAATTGCACTGCCAAACAAACAAACAATCAAATTCTCGACTGTATTTTCTCGCAAATAAATTATATTTGGGAGCACACACAAACGTATTAGTTGGGGGAATATTCTATTCCAAACTGTGTCGAAGACTGCTATTGTCAGATGCAAACATGTCTCAATAACCCTTTGGAGAGGTTTTGGCAAATTTGAATTATGACATTAAAGAAGAGGACAACAGAGTGAAATTTATGACAAAAGCCTAAAACGAACGAGTTTTCCCCATTGCCCCAGCAATAACATTGAAAAGCCAACAATAACAATAACAAATAACAAATAACAGCAATAATAGCAACAATAACAAGAACAATTTCCCACGGTACAACGTTACGTATGCGCAATGTGTTTGCCAACCTGAACATGTGTAGCTATCTGTAAGTGCGTGTAGACAAGGGACGGGGCAGGGGGATGAGGGATGCGGAATGGGGGAGTAGTAACGACACATGCAAAACAAAAACAGACAGAAATAGCAGCAGCAACAACAACAGCCTCGTATGTAGATATCGAGATACGTTTATACAAGCGACTGGGCCAGATAGAAGCAAAGATAGCGAGAAATGTACATTTCAAAAATTTATTTATTTACATTGACATTTTGTGCTACTTGTGCACTTTTTTTGCAGCCAGCCAGCCCCTGCCGCCACTTTCTCCATGTCACCCACTCTCAATCCCTGCCCACTTGAAAAAGTGCTAACAAAGCTCTAAACGCTTGTTTAGCAGCAACCAGCGCACAGTTAGCCCCCAGCACAGTTTTAGAGCCGAGAGACAGAGAGACGACAATGTATAATATATTGACTCAACTACAATACGGACATTGTCATGGCAAACGGAAGAGAGCCGAGCACAGGGCGGAAGACAGGTCAAGGGAGAGTCTATTTCCGCACCTGAAGCAGCTCACAAGCCAAGGCAACAGCAGTCCATAAAGAAGGCGAAATAGGAGCAAATTTATTTGCATTTCTAAACGAATCGTGTATACCCTCAGACTGCAGAGCATATTATATATTATTAGTATATTCAAAAATGTTGTTTAATTATATAACCCAGACAAACGCAACATTTATTGGACTATTACAGCAAAGTTTCTAATTGGTTTTTAGTGTATTTTTAACGAAGCTGCCACCTGACAAAGTTGAAATACCCTAAAATAGTGCGTAGTATTGTTGGCTGTGGCGTTTTTGGGATTTGTGTGGGGGTGTTTACGGAGGATGAAAGCTGGGAAAATGTTTGCAAATGCTAAACATGCCCGTATTTCATGCATATTTACAAATTTCGATATTTACAGCCCCCTTTTGCTTAGCCCGGCTGCCTGTCAGCCCGTTAGCCGGCAACAAACTGAAGAGTTCACTTAACAGTTTTATTTGTCTTTAGAAAACTTTTGCACACACACACACACTCAAACGTACAGGACACTCACAGGACGCACACTTGAATGATTTGCAGGGGGAGGCAGCAGGGGACAGTTGGGGGCAGGCGGTGAGTTTGTCGTTTGTGCTGTGCTGCCCTGCTTGGCAATGTGGTCAAAGACAAGCCAAACGTGGAACAAGTCAAAGTCGGGTTATTGTTGTTGTTGTTCCAATATCTTGGCGCACTTGAGCAATTTGTAACATGATAGATATAAATGCCAAACCGGCTCATTGAAATGCGCATGTGTGTGCGTGTGTGCTTGTGTGTGTATGCTCATTGTTGTTGTTGTTGTTTTGTTTATGTTTTTCTTTACTTTGCATTGACTTGCTGCTTGGACTTTTGCAATTGAGCGGCAGCTCTTCTCGCCAGCTATTTGTCTAAAATATTTGCACTAACATGGCAACAAAGGGTAGCAAAGAGATGCCAATGCCAGCGACCGTCAACCAAATAACATGGCACATACATCTAGTTATGTATATAAGGCAAAAGCGCAGCCCATTACAATCGAGTTTTCATTTTTCATCTGACCCGTTGCCATATTAAAAGGCGAAAACAATGTCCGCTTCGAGTTTCCGCTGCTCAAAAGCCTGATGAACTACATTTTACGCGGGCCGCCAAACAAATCAAACTTCAAATTCAGCAGCGGCCAAAAACTATGACAAAAATATGAATTGTGCATTGCACAGCGCACAATGAACAATAAATTTTGATGTGCCATCAACAAAAAAAAAAAAAATTAGAAAAAAACCACAAGCTTCAAAGCAAAATATAACTATAACGAAGCAGTTATACACTAAGTGTATTTTATAAATTTAACAATTTTAAGTAAATACTTATTTAGCCAAACCTAAATTTTAACGATGCTTTCAATATTTTATTGAATAGATATTTTATTTATTGTTTTTCATGACCAGGTTATATAACTTAGGTTTAACTAAAACTTTGCATGGTTTCAATACTGACAATATTATAAAACGAAATGGAATTTAATCAATTTACGTATAAAAGTTGAATTTACAAAATAAATGAGGTTTTATTTATATAATTTTCATCTTAACTATAAAAAATGTTTAAAAAATTGTTGTAAGCTAATATTTTTTACATATGTTTACAAGTTCAATGCCTTGTAAAAATATATATGAACAGTTTTTCTTTATGCTGTATTTAATATATTTAATGGAAGATAAAAGTTTACTGATGACTTTTGTCTTAGGGAGGAAGCGAAGCAGGTTCATGCATTAGCTAAATTAATTTATATGTTCACTAATAGAATTCAATATATACTCTAGAGCATATGATGAAGTCGTTGTGCTCCTTCCACCAGAAACACAACAATGAGTGTGTGCGAGTGTGCCATAAAACAAATTGGGTAGGCGGACACAACAACAACAAATAACAACAACAGCAGCTGAGAAAAGAGTGATGGCATTGGATATAGGAGAGGAGAGCGAAGAGGTCCTCGCTGTATGCATGCATTTATGCCAAAAATGCTGGACATTGGGCCATGACCAGGAACTGAACTAGGCCTAGGCCTGACTCTGGTGCTGCTGGGGCTCTCGGCGGGCTGGGAGGGGGGAGCGGGAGCCTGCTGTCAAATGCAGTTGAGGTTCGAGCGGCGAACAACGCAGAGAAACCAACAACGAGTCGCATTGGTAGTTGTTGTGTAGATTTGTGGCTAAAAGAGTTAACAGATAAAATCAAATATGCACTGTGCGGTGGCAGCGACGCCCACAGCGATTTCGGGCGCCATTCAAAGCCCGGGGCCGCCCCTCATCCCCGCCTGGACGAGCGAGTGTCCAAGCAAACATTTTTAGTTTTTGGAAACGCATGCGAATTTATTGTTCGAGACGTTTGCGTGCAATGCACGCGGACGGGGGTGGGGGAGAGAGCGAAAGGGGGTGGCATGTGTGGACTGCAGTTGGCATGACAACTGTGGTAGGCGTGGCAGCTGGCACGCCCACTGTCACAATCACATTTCCAACAACGGACGCCCCAGTGACGCGTCTGCGTGTGTGTGTGTGTGTGTGTGTGTGTGTGGGAAAATGGGAAAACCGCCTAAAAGAAAAACTCAGCGATTGACCTACAAAAGTGCACTGCCCCGGCCAGAGGGGGGCGTGCACATGCGAGGGGAGAACCTCTGGTTCTGACTCTGAATCTGACTCTGGAGGTGGCAGCCGGACGGACAGGCATACAAATCACAAAAATGCTGCTGCTGGTATAGAGAGTCGAGCAAATCACAAGCCCAAAAGTGTTTGAAACGAAATTACACAGCGAAGTCTGAATGGAACACGAATTAGATAGGGGAAGGGGGTGGGCGATAAGGGAAGGTGCACGGAAATGGTTGGTTCAAGCAACGGCATTGAAATGAAATCGATTGGCGATTTCTATGGCACAAAGCAGCCCCAAAAGCTACCACTTCAAAAAAGAAAAGCGTAAAGAAGAAAAAAAACCCGAAATGGAAAAAAAATGAAAAGTGAGCTATGTGAAGTACAGCGATATTTGTGTTCAGTTGCTGTTCCGGGAAACTAGGAAGGTGGAATTGAGTTAACAAAAGCGAGCTCAAGCAGCCGCAAATTCCCGTTTAACGATCCTCGTTAAGAGCGCCAGGGTCAAGACGGAAACTCGGCACAATAATCATATATTTTGTGCTGCCTCCTTTATCGGTAAACGAAACTTATCCAAGTAAATATCGCAGCAATGTTGCCAACTATGTCAGCAATCGAAAAGTTATGAATATATTTGTGTTGCCAACTCAGTTGTTAGGCCATAACGATGAAAGTGAAATTTGTTATACAAGCCTCCTCGTCCCTCGCCCCTCGCCACCTGCCCTGCCCTCAATAATAATTATACGCTCTCTGGCTCTTTATGGAACTGCTCTAATTTGTGTGCTGTCTATTCTGTCTGACGTTAATTGCAGCACACGGGTCAAATATTATAGCTAATGCTTATACTCCGTAACCTCCCCCTTGGCACTACCCACCCACCCACATTCATAGTCGTGTGTGTGTGTGTGTGTGTGTGTGAGTGTGCAATTTAGCACCGTTGGCGAGACAATTTAAGAATGAATACGCTCAGTCCACTTGCCATATTCGTTCCCATTTCCCATTTCCACCCTCAATTCCATTCCCATTGGCAATCCCATAAAAGGAGCAGCTCAGGCCCAAGCGCAGCGGGTTGCATTTATGGAAAAGAGCGTGCAAATTGGGGTTGGGTTTACCCCAACAACAACAACAACAACAGCAACAACAACAATAAATGACAATAAGAGCGCAGTTCAAGTGTCAGCCGTGGCCTCTTATTGTCACGCGTTGTCGTAGCCCTGGCCCCAGCCCTCGTTGCGGCCCCATTCGATGCCCAAAGGAATGCCTCTGCACACACACGAACACACACACACGCACACACATAAATATGGTGGCATTTCCGGTGCTCCGGATGAGCGCCCCAATGTGCTTCTGGCATAAATTATGAATAAGGCAAGAGGCGCGTGTTGTGCATGTGACTATGTGTGTGGGGAGTGTGTGTTGTGTGTGTTGTGTGTGCGTTTGTGGTGAGCAAAATGAAGTAAAAGCAGCGACCAGAATGAAATGAAAGCAAGTGCTGCAAATGGAAGGAGGGAAACAGGGGGCAAGCAAAACAAGAAAACAAAACTATGTACGATGTACACGAAACTTTAATACACTTGCTCAAAAGGGAGAATGCGAATCCTTGTGGCAATTAGCTCTTTTAGAAAAACGTAATTTATTATATATGCCAAACATTTTCAAAAGAATTAATTAATTAATTAATCAACTTGAGATTTAAATGGATTATTTGCTTTTAATAATTTCCAATTGCAATTTTGACAAGCCTGATGGGCAAAGCGAAATGCCAAATTTCCAGGCCACTCAAAGCGAAAAAACTGTCCACTTTCGTTCGCATACAGAATTCAGCCGGGCGGTGAAGGCGGGCGGGGTGCACGATGCCGCAGGACACTGGTTGGGGCAGCGGCACGTTGCAAAGCAAATGTGTTTGGGCTGTAGGCAACCACAAACGAGCTTGACTTCGTTTGGCTCGGTGCGAGAAAGAGCTTCAGCTTCAGTTTCAGTTTCAGCTTCAGCTTGTTTATAGTATCTCAATAATTAATGAGCTCTTAGGAATTTTTGTGGTGTACGCAGGCAGAGAGTCGCGAAGGATGCCCATGTTGAAAGGAGGAGTAGGAACAAAGTCAACTGCCGTTGCACGCTGGGTTTCGCCTTTGGCTGTCGCTGTTGCCACCGCTGCGAAAACTTAATGTACAAATATAATTTGCCGCACACACAAACACTTATGTGGCCACCGAAAGCGACGTTGGTGGCAAGCAATTGGTAGGGAGTACCCCTAATGGCAACCAGTCAAACCAGCATTTTGTTGGCCCATCCACAAAACAACTATGCGACCCACATTGCCCCCAAAAATGCTGGGCACCAAAGCCACTGCTAGTTAGTTAGTCAGACAGCCAAAAGGAAACTGTCTTCTGCCTGGCAGTTGTCACCAGCATTTGGCATTTGGAGGCGGGGGTGGCTGAGTGAAGGTAGTTCATATTTTATGAATATAACCATATTATAAGGCGCGATGGTCGACAAACAGCCAGAGACAAAAACGAAGAAGGAGCTGAAGTGATGGGGGAGGGGGAGAGGGAGAGGAGTAGTGGAGCAGCAAAGGGAATTGCAGTCAGAGAAACACATCAAAGCATTTGACAGATAACATGCAGTAAACATGTCCGAGTGGCTTGTGACAGCAAAGAGAGCTATGACTTCAAGACACCCTATAAACTGGTTGGGCTAAAAAGAAAGGTTAGGTAGTCTTAAAAGCCAGGAGAGAAGATTAAGATTATATAAAATCTACGAATACAGCTATTGACATTGATTCCAGTCAAGACACAAATTATGTATTTCATGCCAACTTAGGTATAGAACCTACTACAATTTGCAATGCTAATCATCTCTATCCGTTTTCTATATCCTAAATACCTTGCACAACTTGCCGTTTACAGGGTATATGAAAACTGCAAAAAATAAGGACAAAGCTAACATCTCATTACTTATTCATTTGCGACGCTTTTAGCGCTAACTCCGTTACACTCGCAACTCTGCTGTATGAGTCCCAGCCCCCTACCACCCACCCACCCCCGCCCCACGCATTTGAGTTTGCCTTTGATTTGCTTAATTTGTAAATGGTTGGGTTAATGCAATGTTGGGGCCCTCTTTTTCATGGCTTTTAAACGCTTTCGTCGGCGCGAAATTGACCAAAGGATGTGCCGCATAAAATGCGCATAGTCCGACAGGGCATTAAATGGTAAGAGGCATGCAATATTTATGTGTGTATGTCTGTGTGCGGGGCTACATATGTTTTAGTGTAATAAAAAACAACAATGCATAACAACAGCCAACACGGCAGCACAGTGGTGTGCATACATATTTTATAGCATATTTTATAATCTAATTACCGCGCAATATCGTCCAAAAAATAAATGATCGCACAGCTGGGACCACGTGGCAAACGCGAAAGTTCCGTTAAGGCGTGGTTGAGCGGCTGAGCGAGGGGGGGGGGGGGGGGGGAGGGTCGTGGCAGGCGCATGAAAATGCCACAAAATTAGCTCGACGCGTTTGGCATTAAAAGCGACGCCCGAAGCGTGCGGCATTAAAATAAATTGCACAATACACGCGCACGCACACACACACACACACACACACACGCACACACACCCACTAGCATACACCTTTTGGCACGCAAGTAACAAAAATGCTCCGCAGAAAGCGAGGACCAAGAGGAGCTCGCTTTCATCTCTGCGCAATCGAGCGCAGGTGTCGGCGCTTTCAACGCCTTTTATGTGCGCCAGCCGTCCACCTTCAGCAGCAAACCCAAAGTGTCATATGGAACAACAACAACAACAGCAACAACAACAAAGTCGAAGGACAGTTGCTGATAATAACAAAACACATTTTAACGCATTGGCGGCTACTTAAAAAGCGTCGCATGGCCAAGCGATAAGGCGACAAGCTGCGGATTGCCCCAAGCTGGCGAAGATTGCCAAGCGGGGGTGGTTCCATGCTAGCGGCTGGTGGTGTCGGTGGTGGCTTTGACCAAATGAATGCTAAGCAGTTGCGCCTACCAGGCTGGTAATATATGTATTATAAGGGACACGTGCCGAACGGGAGAACCGTTTAACTGCCTTTCAACAGGCAACACACATAAGGACAAAGGACAACGAAACGGAAATGTGGCACAGTTTGAGAGACATTGAAATAAACAAGTGACTGTCCAATTGGTAAATAAGAAAAAAAAACAAGTAAGAACTTTGGGGCGGGTCGGGTGTAACCGACACCGCAATACTGTAGCGTGCGCGTATGTGGGGCGGGTCAATCGCATCGCGTCAAATTTCGGCCTCAAGTTTCGGGCGCCATTTGTGTGGCGTGAGATTACGGGTCCACGTTTTTGGGCGCCGATTTTATAGCGGACTGCCTACCGAGCTAACCTGGTGTATAGCGGGACTTTGGGGTCGTGCACTTCTATTCTGTTGGGTTACCCTATTCTGTACCCACCCTACCTTGGTAGCGCCATGAGATTCCTACGGCTACCCCTTAATCAGACTTCGGATCAGTTCATGTTGTTTT
>SCDS01001451.1:0-27056 GCA_004149465.1 Drosophila nigromelanica
TGTAGAAGCAATGTAGAGGTGAAATCATGATCAAAATGCCATCAAACATGAAAATCGGTTAAGTTTTGACAAAGTTATGGGTGTTTGAAATATGAGAGCTACGGATCCGGGAGTTTTACATAGCAAAATATTTTGAAATTAGAATCTATTACTTATAGTTTTAACACTGTATGGGACAGGGGTAAAACCGAGTATATATTCAAATACGGATATACCGAGAGACAACAGAATGGGCATTGTACAAACCAAATATACTCGTTATACTTCGTGATCGAGTATGAAAATTTTATGTTGATCAAGTGTATGTATGATTTATGGAGCCTCCACTGCATTCGTCAATGCGTCACATAAAATGTGATAAAATATAATAGCCTATGCAATGGCATAAAAAGCCGCTCTATCTGACTCCACAAGTTGCGAATTGTGGTCTCAATTGGCTTCGCGATATTGCTATTTGCTCGGATATATAAAGTGCAGAAAAAATAAAACAGTTAAAAACAATTAAAATTTGAAATCATGCAAAAGTTCGAAAATGTCAAACTCCGAAGCGTGAGAAATATTTTTGCAGTGAATCAAAACCAGAGAAGGAGAAGATATTTTTACAATTAAAAATGCGGTTAATGTTGGAATTGTGGGAAACAGGCAATACACTGAAGAAAATATGACTGCAGTTGTTTGGATATAGAAAATATACCATTTGGTTGAATGGAATGGGAACATAAAACTATCTTAATATAAGCAAAATATATCCAAAAGATACTATTGCAAACTGTATAAACAACAAAAGTAATCTAAATCTTTGGAATAAATTAAACAAGTTCAATAACTTAAAATTTAGATACAGATACATTGCTTTCATGTTGCAGGTACAAAATCAAAACTAGGCAAATAAGTCAGTTAATAACTCGACTTATCCACTATTGTTGGCGGTGTAAACCACAAATCGTTTCAGACATGCGATTTTTTTTCCACTCTATCAATTGCCAAGACTCGGACTCGGACTCAGAGCCGGGCACAACAACAGTCCGGCCCGGAACGCAATGTATCCGTTGGCGTTGTACGCTGTGGGCGCGCTTGGAAATGCGATATGGCCATGTCACCCTTTTCATTAGGCTCCATTAACAGTGTTGGGGGATTAATTGAATTTAATTGATTTGCCAAAGCAGACTAAATTGGCCACACTGTCTAGATTCCGCAGCGACGGAGAGCAACAGCTACAGCTACAGCCACAGATACAAATGCAGTATCCATGAGATACATTACAGCGACTCGATTCGACTCGATTCTGTCTACCGATAGCTGAAGCTGGAAATGGCCGTTCGCCTTAGCTCGCCTGCTGTTGGCTGGATAAATTAACGAGTACATGGAATGGATTCTACTTTGGGCGACGTCTCGGAATCATTTGATCATCTAACAGTGCTTGCAAATACATATGAGTACACATGAACTATATATATATAAATATATATATGGTATTCACAGACCTATGCACATATGACATCATCAGCCGCATTTGTGCGGCTCTCTCTCGCTCTCTTTCGCTCTCTCTCTCTCTCCCTCTCTCTGTCTCTCTCTGGCATGATTGTAATTGTGGTTCATTTTAATTGCATGATGAGCCGCTGCTCACAGCTTGAGATCAGCCTCATGGCTGGGTGTGAAGTCTGTCCGTGTCCCTATTGATTGGGCCCCGACGGGGCGGCTGCTGTGGGCGTGGGATCTGGCACTCGTACTGCAACTGGCGACTTTTCAACTAACCGACTGACACTTTTGACAATGGAACTGCTTAATTACATAGATTACCATCATCGCTGCTGCAGTTGCAGTTATTGCAGTTGTTGTTGCATTGGACAATTATGCGCAATGCTCGACTGCTTCTAAATATAGCTGCAAATCAACAAATTGGAGCTGGTTCTAACTAATGAGTTTCAACTGTGAACTGGCTGTGCACATGCGAAATATAGCAGAACTTGATCAATTATAATGTAAAATACTATATACACAAATATACACGATTCACATCAATCCAGTTTTTCATCGATCTTTTTTATACTCCCAAAAATATCAACTACAGTTTAAGGGCTTTGAATATGCAAACAATACTTGCAATAATAATAAAAAGAGCATAATAAAATACGAATTTATATTCGATTTCGTTTGATTGTATTCCATTTATTTGCTGTGGGGGATTAATTTACACTCAAAGTACAACTCAATGTTGACATTTAAATCAGTTGTCAATTATTCAAAACGAGACAGCAACGAAAGTGTATAACGAAAGTTGCCCTTGTGCGTTAACTAAATAACACTGATAGATATATACTTGCATATATATGTGTGTGTATATACATATATGCATGTGTAGTGTGCAAATATTTTTGTTCGATTTGTATTTGTTTTACCTTGATTTAAACAATGCGCTGGCTCCGCCCCGAACATGGCACTGGTACTGGAATTCTTGTTTTTATTTCTATATGTATTTTGTTTTTTTTTTTGTTTTTTGTTTTTTGATATGGCTGCTCTACTTTACCACACACACACACATGTACAGGCATATAGACGTGCGCATGAATCTGGGCAAGAGGCGACCCCACACGGGACGGCGGTCGGTGCCACCAATGCGAGGTGAGACGCACAGAGCTCCTCCCACTTGGCGCTGGGGCGACCCAATCACAGCGTTTCGGGCACTGCGCATGGTAGGGATTGCGATTGCGCCTCTGTTTTCACAGATAACAAATCTTAATCGGCGCAATGGTTGCTTATCTGCTGTCCACTGAAAAATCAATCGATTCAATCGAATTCGTTTGTTCGGTAATTAGCTTTTGCCCAACAATTGTTGTTCTTGCCGTTTTTATTTTTGTTAAATCTCTCATGTTGCGACCGCGACGGCACACAGAAAAACCCCAATTCGAATTCGTGCGGTTAGAAAAACAAAGTAAGCCCTATAAATACATTTGCAACTAATCGTTCGAGCCCAAATCAGAATGTTAGATAATGGCCAATAAAAAGAGCTATTGACTGGCGATCGTATTTGTTTAAAACTGAATATTGTATATTAATGCGTGCATTCAATTAAGTTTAGAAAGGATGTTTTTATGTAAGCAAACTTAACTTGTACATTGATTACTACTTTTCAAATTCGAATTTCTAAATTTCCTTATTTTATATTTCTTATGATTAAATTTTACTATTATATCGTAGTTTTCTTTTATTATTATTCGGAATTGTGTAATATTTTTTACATTATCACAGAAACTTCATCTTTAAGTGTATATTATGTGAATGTTTAAATATCCAAATGAGTGACAATATTTTACTTGTAATCAAAACAACACGTGAGAGATGAAAATATAAAAAATTTATTGGCCAAAATTGTCATGACTAATTATGAAATTTAGAATGTAGAAGTATAAAGCGTAGTAGTATTTTCATTAATTTCAGCATCAGTGTGATCAGAGGTGATCTGATCATCTGGTTTTTTATTTTAGTTGTCACTTATCCAAATATTTGCCATGTGGTAGTACGTTCGTGCTCATCGCGTTCTTTGATTAATCTGCTGAATAAATAATGCACGAGTACTCGTGGATCTGGGCTTTTATCTCTTGGCAAACGTGGTGGCAGCAAACAAACCCGACCATAAAAATAATTATAACTTATCAATAACTATGGCTGTTTTTTATTTCATTTATTTATTTTATTTATTTTCTTTTTTGACAAAGAGAAGGTAAGTGCGACTGTAACTCGTAGACTTTATGTCGCCAACGTTTTCCAGATAAACACCGTCAGATATAAACATCCAGACTTGTTGACCGACGTATGCCGCGGTTACATGTCGTAAATTATACAAACATCAATCAACAAAGCTTCGGGGCCCCTTTCTTTTATAGAATCGACTGACAAGAATGATTATGAAATGTATTTATTAACAACTAAATCTAAATAAAAACAAAAACAAAGTTTAAGCATCTTCTCTAAGTCAACTGATTTTAAGGTAAAAAACGCACCAATTTCTATAAGGTTAGTAAAGGCACTAAACAGTTTTTAGCTTCCAGTAAACCGAAAAATGTCAATAATTACAATACAAATTGCTGTTTGTTTAAATCGTGCCATAAACATTTACGTGGCCTGGCCACACTAGAGACCGGGGAGCTGTAGAGCACATACAGCCGGGACTTGTGGAGGCTATAAAACCGTAGTTTTATTTCAATCTGCCGCCTCTGGGCGTTATATATGGGTCTATCAGACCAGCTCGCAATCGATCTGCGACCCACCATTGCTGTCGATTAGATAAGCGCACAGAGAACCACGCACCACCAGTATGGCCAACAGGAGGCTCGACCCATCGAAGCCCCTACCCGGAGGTGGGGGTCTCTATCATCATTATGCATCCAGATCCCAGACACACACACACACACACACACACACACACGTCTGTCGATCTATAAAGAGGCACTAAATCAACAACAACAGCAATGCCGCGTCCAACTGGAGTCAGAGCTATAAATAATTTATTTATAGCTTCGGTGGTGGAATATTGCCACCACACAGAGGTAATAGAGGCACCAGCACCTCACCTCGTGCCCTGTACCCAAGACGGATACGGACACGGGGCAATCAGTTCGACATTTCGCTGACTGCCGATCCGATTCGTCGCCCCGATCCGCTGAGCGGTTCGGCTTTAGTGGCTTGTGGTTCTGCGGTTGAGGTTTCTCTGGCAACGAAAATTACTCTGATAACCGATTGTGTGCGCTGATAACTGATAGCCATGTTATTATTAAGGGCTATTAAAATTCTGATTGAAAATTCATGTCAAAAATATATTTTACAACCGTTGTAAAACTTCATTTAGGTCTTTATTACTTACAATCGAACCGTTTCTGTTCACCAAAATACTTGCACAGCCATTGGCAGGCATTACCAAAAATGTTTATGAAAATCATATAGGCTCCAACATTATTTTATTGCTTCAAAATTACTACAAGGAACCAATTCAATGCTGACAACAGGACGTATGCGTAATTTATTATTCACAATTACTCAATTCACACTTCGTTACATTTGATGAGACGAAAAATACTTTGAATAATACTGAATTTTAAAAGAACTTGTTCGGTTTTTTTAAGGATTTTAAAAATTGTAGAGTTCCGGCTCTAAGTTACGGGTGCTTACAAATAGATTTGCAATTTAGCTTTTCAGCATATTATTAATTTTCTTTTACAATTTAAAACTTTTCACATCAAATTTCAAATTTATAAATTTGTTTCCTGCTGATCTACATTTAATGTGGGAAACAAACACGAAGGGCGACCCTAAGAAAGTCACAGATTTTTCTCTTCGCTTTCTTCGCTTCTGCAGATTGTGGGCTTTTCTACAAGTAATTGGAGGGAAAGTCAGATCCATGTATATTTAGCTTCCGAGCAGCTTTACGTACAGCTTTTGGAGCGTCATAAATAATAAATTTTGACAAGCATCTAATTTTTAAAAACTCATGCATTTAATTGCGACATTAAAAGCCCGAATACGAATACAAATAACGCAGCAACACTTAACAAAATCCAAAAAAAAAAAAAACAAAATAGAAAATGTTCCCCAAATGAAGACCTCGAGACAAATCCGACCTCGAGTTGGGAATGGAGATGTAGATCGAGTCTGGCGACGGCCCCTATAGCATGTGTTGCTTTTGTCCCCTCCCAAATTATGATAAATATTTACAAACAGTGTGAGCTAATGCTCCCATTTCAACATGCACATAAATAAGTGTTATGAGCTCCCGTTCCCGCCAGCTTTTCGTCACAGATTTTTTTGTGCTGCTCTCGGCCCAGATCCCAGAGCCGAGAGTCCAGAATCCAGCTTGAAGTCACAAATTTCATATTACATATTTGTGTCAGTCGGAATCGGGCGCCATCTGCAACACATGGCAACGATTTCAAGAATTACACACTAAATTTAGCATGGGGCCGTCTGCAGCTCGCAGTCTTAGCAAGTGGCTCCACAACGGCCTCTGTCATCCGAGCTCTCCTCATTGCCGCCACAGTCGCTGAAGAGTCAATTAGACAACCACAAATCTGGCTGACAAGCAGGAAAGTGACGCGATTCCATTTAATTTGGTAAGTTTAACTTGGATTGGGGACAATATTAAATGCCAATTTTATATATGTATATGTATATATTTGTGTGCATACTAGAACATATATTATTCATTCTCAGGCATCAATCATTTGTAATAAAGCGAAGGTGTAGACAAAATTATATTTAAGTTTCCTTTCCAAATTGAATAGAAGCGCTTCATGAAAAATCTGATATTGTTTTGAATTAAGTTTATACAAAAGTTAAAATTTTATTTATTACATGTTTATTTATTATTGTAATTTGTTATTTACTTATTTCCATTTTCCTACTAATTCAAATTTCGTTTCAATTCGTCTTGAACTACGATATTCTAATTTTAATAAGATATTCCCCTAGTTATCTTGCCTATAGTCCATTGTTGCTAATGATATTTCTTATTTTTTTTTTTTAATTTAGTTATTATGAAAAAATAAAACGCTTTGAGCTGTTAAAAATTAAAGTCTTTTGGATTTATTAAGTCTGAACAACTTCGACTCAAGTGCGTTTTTATTTGTTTGCTTTGGCAGGCAGCTGCCATTGGCTCGTTCCTTTTCAATTGTATTTATTCTCTTAGAATTTTAGCACTTCTGATCGATTTGAATTGCAGGGCCGTAAGGGATTGGCAAGTCAAAGTCGAAAAGTTATTGGGGGGTGGCTGGGAGGTGATTATTCGAAAGTCAATTGCGAACGAGGCACTTACACTTGAGTGAGGTGCCGGAAAACACTTGAAATTAGAAAATGGAACGCACTGCGCATTGCAAGGGCAGAAGACAACGGCGATTACAATCATGATGGCGCGACCAAAGGAGCGACCAACCCGAAAACCAAAGGCGACCCAAACACTGGCAACAAACCCCCCGCCACAGTCCCCAAACCCTTGGCCCGTGAGTGGCGCATTGATTTGAACGAATCAAAGCGGTATGCGCACTAAAAATACCAACAACAAGCACCATGGCAATGCCAAATCCAGATTAAGCGTGACGATCTGGAAACTGGGCGTAGCCAAAAATCAACAGGCTGCCTTGCGAGCGAAACAAGGACGGCACCCAGCAAGTGGCCAGCACTCGTGAGTGCGAGTGAGCGCGAGAATGCAGCAATGGTGGTGGGCCACACAGCCTTCCAGCTGTGATTCCAACTGGAAGGCACGTCACAGCTATGCATCTCGCTCGCACGCCTCACTTGGGTGGCGATGGTGGTGGGTGTCGCATCGCTCACACACTTATCTAAGCAGAGAGCGCTTGAGAATTCTTTGTCGTTTGCTTTTGCTGCTTTCGTCAGTCGCTGGGCTTTGCGGCGCATAGACGGTCCGTTACGGTGCGGTCGCTCGCTCACTTGGCTCTTGCCGAATATCTGTAACCGCAAAGCCAACGAGTGCGAGTATTTGTTTTACTTGTCGTTATTGTTGTTGTTGTTGTGCTTGTGTTTGCTCTCGCAGCTTCTCGCTGGCGCCAACTGCGAAGTCGCTGCCGACGTCGACGCGCAACTTGATTTCTTCCAATCTTGGCTGGGAAATCGGAATCGCAACAATTGGAAAAGTCGTCAAAATTGCGTTTGCCGATAAGCACCACCCACCCACCCATCCACCCCGCTTCCGTTGTGGCCCGTGTGTCAAGTGCAGGCACTCGCTGCTGTCGCTGCCGCTGCCGCTGTCGCTGCCGTTGTTTCAATCAGTCGCCAGATTCACTCTCAGCCTCAGCCTCAGTCTCAGCTAGCGCCGGCGTCAGCCAGCTGCCGTTCCATGGCTTCCACTCAGCGCCCAGCGACCGGCCGTGATTAACTTTTACGTTTTACGGGTTTAGTCCGCTCGATGACGCCGAACACAACAGTAGTACAAGAGCCCAGCAGCTGCTTGCATGGCGCGTGTGCCGTCTGACAAAAGCCAGAAGAAATCTGTTCCGTTTCAGTTGCCGTTGTTCAAAAGACGCGCGTGTAAATCCAAATACCGTCGATTACCGCCCCTGCCGTCGCGTGTGCAAATGCAACTTTAAACGTTAACCAACACTGAAAAAAGAAATCAAAATCAAAAAATCAAATTTCCAAAATCCTATTGAAAAAACTGAATTCATGAACGTTGGCAAGATGCAAGCGCCTGGCCAGCATCAGCATCTGCTGCATCCGGCCGCATCCGCGTCCGCCGCGCCGCCCGCGCAACAGCATCACCTGCCCATCGACTACAGTTTGGGCAACTTTAAGCCCGCCATCGCCGCCGACTTCCCCGGCGGCCCGTTCGTCGCCAGCCCCCAGCAGCAGCAGTCATCATCCGCCACGTCGCCTCCGGCCGTCACCTCAAGCGCCTCGCTGCAGGTGCGCGACCTGAGCACCCTGACCACAATGGCCGCGATACCCTCGCCGACGCAGCTGCTGCACCAGCGCATGCAACCAGCCCAAATCACCGTGGATGCACATCCGCACCAGCAACAACAACAACAACAACAACAGCAGCAGCAACAGCCACAGCAAATGCCGCCGGCGGCAACATCGCCACATGATTACGCGCCCATGTCCGCCTTCAAAGCGGTGCTGCCCAAGAAGCGAAATACCGACGGTAAGCGAAGGAGCCAACTTTGGGAGTGAATGTTTATCAGAAATTACGTATGAAAAGGCAGGGCTTAAAATCGGTCACATAGTTGAGTGTAATTGGTTGAATCTATCTTACAGTGGACGCTCGATATAAGGAATCTAAATTATTAAAATGTTCAAGAAAAATTATTCAAATCATAACAATAACTTTCTTGATTCTCCAAAATATACACAAAAAACTTTTTAAACATATATACAGTAAACACCCGATTTACGAGCTCTCGATATAGCAGATATTTCTGCACTTGTGCATATACATACTCAATTTAATTGTTTAACTTATTCAAAAAACTTTCTTAACTATCATAAAAAAACAACGAAATAAAAATATAAATTACGCTTTTTGAACATTTACAGTCATGAACAAATAGTTCTATTTATCGAGCAAACACTGTATTTAAGTGTGTATGTGTGTGTATGAACTATTTTTTTTTTTTTGCTATTTTTCTTATCTACATACACATATATAATGAATTCCCCATGCAATTATTTCTGTATGTTTTTTATAGATAATATGTATCGATAGGTAAATTTAAAAATTGTCTAAAATCGATTTTAAAAATGATATTACCAAAAATCTTAAATGACGAAATAGAAACTTGAAATAAATCTTCCAAGTTACATTTAATTATAATTGAAATTATTCAAATATAATATTTGAATGTTTTATATCAGTTTTTTAGAGCTCGAATATAATTTTATTAATCCATTTAACCATAATTCAACTTCTATATATAATTAAGGGTGTCTTCACATTTTTTAATTACGTAAATTCTGCTATGTATAAATGTTGACCAATTTTTTGCAAATAATACCTGTACGGTATTTGAACTTAGATGAACTCCTCACATTTTTTGGTTTCGCTTTTCTCAATTTTCCCATAAATATTTACATCGATGCACGTCTGATGTTCCAATGTAAAGAAATCCCAATCAAGTCAAGTCTAACCCTTACAGCTTAGGTCAGACAGAAACAATATTTACCTCACAATTTATGCAGCTTTTAAGCTGAATAAAAAAAGTGGGACACCAAATCAGACTTAGAGATGCCCTGTATTTTTGTATAAAAGAAAATTCGAATTGGAAAATAGAAAATTGTTCAGCTATTTAATCTGAATAATACTATATTTTTAACATTTCTAATAATATATCAATTACCACAAGACTCCTTTTAAAAATATCGCTAGCTAAAACTATTTGGTAAGAAGCTATGATATTATAATTAAACATCATTACTACAATGTACAACTATCTATATATACTTTTGTAGATAGATATATACAGCCTGGGTGAAAGTGGGCTCCAATGTTTTTTGGGGCAAATGTTGAATTTATTCGCTCAACTTTAAATTCATTTTCAAAGTTCTACATAACAATTTTGTAAAAGTGGTCGGAATATAGGCGGAAAATTGAAAGTTGTCGTATTTCATCTGATCGACTTTAAACTTATTTTTAAAGTATTATTTAAAATGAGCAGATCAGGCGGAATATTGCTGGTTTATATTTAAAAGCAGTTGGCCTTAAATTAAATCTTTCATTTTTACACAAATTTAAATTTAATACAAGTACTATTTTTGAAACTGGGTACATTTTGTTTTCATGCAGAAGTAGGCTGAGCCTTTTTCAAGCCCCATCGCCACGCCTACCCATCTGAGCCAACAGATAACAGAGGTGGGGGCGTCACAGAAGGTTTTCCCAAATGCCACATTTCATATTCCCAAGTTAATTAAAAATATTGCCACAGATCTGTGTGCACACATTCGCATGTTCAGTTCGCCGGGCAAGGGGAATTTTTAAAAATTATTTAAATAATGTGTGATTTTAAAATATTGCAATTCTGACAATGGCCAACAGGCCAGCGGGCCGTCAACGTTGGCCAAAAGCCACCAACCAGGCCCAGGACGGTGTCAGTTTAATTGAAAAAAATTTTGTGCGCTGGCAAAACGTGAAGGGGGGGGGATTGCTGAAATTATTCATTATTCCGTTTGTGTGTGTGTGTTTCGCTGTGTGTGTGGCGCTTAATGTGCAAATCTTCCGTATGGACATGGCGGACAAATGGATATCGGGGATTGAAAAATCCATAGCGAACCACAGATACGGAAACGAGTGCGCACGGACAAGCCAAACGGACAAACTCATAGATACAGATACAGACAGCAGGCATATGGATGGCTATAAATGTGTGTGTGTGTGTGTGTGCCTGAGTGTGTGTGCGTGTGTATCTGGCTGGCAGTTGCTGTTGTCGTCGCCATCGCAGTTGAATTTCCAATGTGAGCATTGAATGAATGAATGAATGAGTGTGCGAGCACATACACACAACACACATACACACAAACACACACACACAGGCAGCGACAAGCGGATTTCATTTACCGGCATTACATGTATCCAGCGGATATGTTTTTAGCTCCGCAGCTTGAGCCCGGCACAGACATGGATATGCCGAAACACACACACACACACACACACACACACACACACACACACACACACACACACACATAGTGTGCACACACACATACACACACACACATAGTGTGCGATACACACATGCAGAATTTTCAATTCTGTTTGGCGCGCCACGTTTTTTGCTTTCCATATTTCGTTTTTCGTTTTTCTCTGCCATTTTCACATTCTCTATGCGTTTACTTTTCGTGCTGTTGGGTTTGCAGTTACACGTTGTTTTTTTCGTGCTCGGGAAAATGAATTTCGCTTTGTTTGTTGAAATATTTTTTGGTAAAATATTGGCGAAGCAACGCTGCTGCCAGAGCTGCCTCCGTTTCCACAGAGCCGCCCCAGCACCGGTGACTGATTGGCCGCCTCCCGTCGAGTTGTCGCCATTTCACAATCATCGCTTGGATTTCTCTCCACTCGCTGAATATGTGAAAATATGGCCAAAATAAGTATCACAAAAATCTCAACGGGGTTTGAATATTGTATTAAAAAATTTGTAAAAATTATCTCTAAAATAAAGTTTCTAATTTAGAGATAAGTTTGACAATATTTTAAGACCAGTCTTTCATATGAAATTTTAAGAAATGTTAGCTGATATATATTGGGTTAATCTGAATCTGAAATTAACTATACTTTTCTTACTGTAATATATATTTAAAATAAAGGCAGTGTGCACATCTTTAAGTTTCCCATATAATGCACTCTTGTCTCTTGTCTTAATTGAAACTATCTTTCAATTAAATTATAAAAACTTCTGTTTTGAAGATAATTAAATATATATATTTTTTTGTCAAGATCCCTATTTGTTGAATACTTAAAAAAGTATATTAATCTGTCAAGAAAAAAAATTTAGTTCTACTTGTCAAAGAAAAGTAAACTCGCCTTAGGAAATCTATTAAATATAGCAGCCAGAATCTATACGCGATCCACAATCGTCCATTTCAACAATTGAATTTCTCAACCCAGCCTCATTAATTCCCGGCATAACCCAGCGAAAAAGGTCACACACAAAACAAATTTCCGTCTCGATTTCCCATTAAGCAAAGACAACAATTAAAATTGTCGCATGCGCCAAATGGATCAACACCAACTTAAAGTTCCTCATACAGGGCGACCAACAAGTGATTATCATCCAATTAATGTTTGTCCGCATCGCATAGAAAACATAGAAAACCTTGTCGAGGGGGTTACGTTACGTTACGTTACGTTACCGTAGTGCAAAGTGAGTCACGAATTAAGTTAAATTAAAATTGCCCACGGCTGGCGGACAGTCGCCCCCGACAATGTACTTAAGAGAAGCCCATGGGGCCCAGCTAGACGATGATTCCGAGCACGAGTCACCGGTCAGAGATCAACTGGTCTAATCAGAGAACCTAACGCACTGATTCATAGAGTCTAGTGATCGGGGAGAACAACAACAGCTGCGCATACTTGCCAAATGATATCAGTGAGAAAACTATTTTTGGTATGGAATTTGTGCCCCTAAAAAAACATATATTGATATACATATAATTTATGTGTGTAGATTAGCCGTGTACAAGTACATAGCTATATGGATTGGTGCGATATAAATTCTGTAATAAATTCTTAAGCCATTTTCAATCACACCAAGCAATTGAACAGCGATTCGAATCAATTAAAAGCAATCGAAATATCGTATCGAATATACATACAAATCGATCCAAGAGCTCTCTAATCAGCCAAGTGATTGGGTTCCCGAGTGGCAACGGGCCAACTATCTCGAAAATTTACGCACCTACAATTGTTGTAAATAATCAACAACAACAAGAACTGTTGCAGCTCAAGCCAAGACTTGAGCGACACCAGAGATCAGCTACCTTCCTGTTCAAGATATTGAATATAACTTTTCGACATTCTTAGATTTAAAACCAAGTGCATTCATCGATGATAGCCACGTTTATAATCTAAAGTGGTTAAGCGATCGAAGCAAAAAAAAAAAAAGATTAATATTAAAGGCAGGGCATTCGTGGAACGACTCGAGCTGAATAATTTTATAATATGACACAATGCACACGCATACACTGAACAAAAAAACGGATTAATTCGTCAAGAATTGCTTGAACTGAGAATTTTTTGAAAAATTAAGCTACAATTAATTTTAGATTATTTTTTATTTTATTTTTATAAAAATTAATTTATAAAAAAATAATATATTTATTTGTTTTTATCTTTCTTATCTTGCGTACCAAATGATTTGATTATTTATTAAGCCATTTATCTAGTGAACATTTCTTTACGAAGTAAAGATCTTCTATTAAACAGTGGTTTCGCTCAGTGTAGCTATTGTAGCTAATGGTGTTAGCAGCTACCTTTGGCACTCCGTACATTATTGATCAATAACAAATTGTCGCAAATCAGAGCAATATTTATGAAATATTTATGGCACACGTCGTAATCATTGGCAACTCATCGAATATGCACTCAACGCCTGTCGTATATCTTTCAACTTCTCCCAAGTAGACGAAAATTGGGCATTGTAAATCTATAAAGATACCAAAACAGTCAACCGGCAAACAATGACAGCAACAACAACATTCCACGTTCTATATATGTATATAGATTGGTATATGTATCTACAAGATACATTTGTAGCCATTGCTGTCTATGCTGTGTACTCAGTCGCTAATAACTACGCACACCGCACACGCGTTATGATTTACGATCCGAAGGTAAATAGGTAACGACATCTAAACATGTCAATATCCTCGCCCAGTTGTAAAGTTGAAAGAGTAAAAGTATCGTAAAACCAACGACCGACCGATAAGTACGCAACAACAACAACATCAACAACAACAACAACCACAAGAAGTCCGTTAAGCCGACCGCAAAAACGACGCATAGTTGATGCCACATTAAAAGGAGTCCACTTTCATTTATGATCCAATTATATTTGCTCAGTTTATCAACTTTACAATGTTTGACAAAGAAAAATCAATTTCGGGTGTGAAAACCCCTTTAAGAATTTCCAACAGTTCCTCATCACGTTCCAAGCTGTCAAAATTGGAACAGATTTTAACACCGAAAATCCGTTTATCAAATAAATATGTAAATATTTCAAGTGTACAACAGATTATCAATCCAAAGTAGAGAGAAGAGTCTTCCAAAGAGGTGTACAAATCTGAAATAAAACATTTTTTAATCGATCGTTTTAAACTAGATTATTTAGAATCAAATTTATCAAAAGTTATAAAATAATTTAACATGCGTCATAAGTTTAAATAATAAACAATATTTATTTGAGAACTTATGATATATGATCACATATTGTCTTTTACATATATTTAACAAATTTACTAAAATAATATAATATACTTTTATTTCAAGCTAAAATAATTTATTTCTTATTATTATCTGTCAATAATATCGATTTATATATTCAAGATATCGCAAGTTTTGCGCCATTTCCAACGATCGTCCCTAGCCTCACTCTTGAAATGTGCTTTATTTCAGCATTCGGTGTGAGGTACTGCGATTTTTGTTGGATATTGATATCACATTTAAGCCTCATAAACGCTACCAGTCCATATCAGCTTATGGCTGTGATATGAATTCGCAGACAGTTTACAACCCCATCTAAAATTGGACCCTGAGCAATACATTCTATACGAAATTAGCTCTTCACCTAAAAAAAAATGCATAAGTAAATAAAATATACAGGTATGCATGGCTATGTAGAAACTCAATTAGAGAGAATTATGCTTAAAATAGGTTAATATAACATAGTAAAAAGGTATCCAACCATATTTTGAGTGCATTCGATAAGGCTGTAATATTGGTCAATAAAATGAAATTGTGGCCAGTATCATTATACAGGCGCAATAGGGCTTTGTATTTGTCAATGGCTGTTGTTATCGATCAGTTCTAGCGAAAAAATCACAAAAATATTTAAGCAAATAAAGAAGCTTCTACCGAGTATCATAAAAAACAGGCAAAAGGAGATTTTATTAAAATAAAAATAAAATACAACACTCAAATAATAAGAATTTGTTTTATGATCTTGATTTTGAGTCTGACGATTGCTTAAATATATATGTATATATATATATATATATATATTTTTTTTTTATTTACTTTACCAGTTGGTGTGAAAAGTGAAAACGTGCTGGGACAGCGGCTGCCAGCGACCACCAATTAAATGTCATTTATCAGCAAAAAGAGTCTAAAGTTTAGATAGCCTTCTGATTTATGGCCCTGCGATAAGCCAGCTGGGCGAAAGGGTTGCGACGCAGTGGCGGGTTAGGGGGTAGCAATCGTTAAACGGGGAGAGGCGGGTGAGAGAGGGGGGGGGGGGGGGGAACAAAAAAAAAAAAATTTGGTTTTGTATTTTCCCAAGGTGTTCCTTGTTTTTTTTGTGGAGAAAAAATCACTACATTGGCATTGGCATTTGCCCAAGCGTTGCCTGATTGATTTGTAGTGCAAGAATAAATATGTAATTTGTAATTGCGTTGGGCTTATTTGCAATCGTTTCGAGACCCTTCAAAGCACATTCACCGACAACAGCAGCAACAGTTGCTGATAGCACGCCAGCAACAACAGCAACAACTGCTTAGACTCAGCTCTATTTTTTTCTGTTTGAATACGCAATCCCCATCTAATGCTGCCTGGAGTGCAGCACGAGTGGAGCTTATGCTAAGGATTGAGAAACTGTGGACATTGAGACCCTCTCAAGCGAACCCCCGCATTAATATCAAAGGAAATCCCAATACAAATCGAAATCCAAATCGAAATCCAAATCTCAACCAATTCGTAAATCATGCATCAGGTTTTGTCGGCAGCCAGTACCAAATCATGGCCTTAATCTATCGGCCAACATTTATGGCGTCCACTTTTGGCATATCGGACCCAGCTCTATATTTATTATATTGTGCTATTTTTTTCGCTGCGCGTTTCGACAGCTCATTTTTGTTGTTGTTGTTTTTAGCTCTGTATTATTCGCTTTCATATTTGCCGAAAGCAGCTATTTTATAATATTGTACCACGTTCAGTATATTTATGGACTGTGCGGGCTCCTAACTACTGTTCTTTCATAATTTTTGATCGATTGACTGTGCTTGGCGATCGATATCGTTATTGTACCTTAAGCTCCAAACCACAACAGCATTGTAAATTGTGCATCAATCGAATGTGCGAAAAACGATTAAAAATGTAGATAAAGTGCAGATATGGAAATAGAATTACTCTATATGTCTATTCTTGTAGGGAAATGCAATGAAATATCAAATCAACTATTTATCAGATATTTCTACTTTTCAAATTGTATATTCTTGGATTGAGGCAACTTTTTGACATTCAAAAAAATAGTCATATTTGAAATCTAACAAAAATCTTACAAAAATCTACTCTTTTAGTTTTAATCCTAAATTTTTAATTTTTATAGAAAATATAATTTGTATAAAATGGAAATAAGATTAAAATGCATATAAAAACATACACATATAAAATATATAATGCATTTTTAAGTATACTTATCTATATGGATGAGACATTTTGATTGATCAGCTATGACAGGTGTTGAACTCTTTATTTTTATATTTTCATTAAGAAAAAGGTTTTCGCAGAAAAAATGTATTTTGACATATTTATATTTCATAAATTAATAAGTAGTTTCCTCTCACAGAACTTTGAAATAATTGGGAATAAGATTAGAGCGCATTTGAAATAATTATCACCTACTAAAGAAAGCCCCGCAGCAGAATCGACCCAAAACAATGATAATCCTGCCATAAGCCCACCAATTGATGTGGGCGCGGCTCAGCAGGGTGTGGGGGCGGTGCTGGGGTGAATAAACAGGATAACAATGATTTCAATTACCATGCAGTGTCGAATAATTATTTTACCTTTTTGCAGCCAGCCCAAAATGTTGTGAACAAGTGCGTGGATATTGCGTGAATATTGCTCCCGGGCGTATAAAAACAGATGAACGGAGCGGAGCGGAGCGAAGGGTGGCCGAGTGCACGAGCAGCAGGGGGGAAGGGAACGGATGGGAAGGGAAGGGGGGGTTGGACGACGGCTATGTCTAATGTGCACAAATTTATGACTTTACTACCGACCAAGGACTGAGCACTGAATACTCAGTGGGTGTGGGTTAAGCTCGAATGTGGGCGGTTTGTTGTTGTTGTTGCTGCTGCTGCTGCTACTGCTGTTGTTGTTGTTGCTGCTGCTGCTGCGTGTCGTCTGTTTACATTGTCAGCCTCCAGGCTGGCAACTGCCACCCTGTGGACGCATCGGGCACATGCTTAAGCTCATTATTATCATTTAAACAAGTCGGCCTACGTGAGCCACCAGAGCCACTTGTCTGCTTTGCTCCTTGTCGCCAGGGGTTGATTTTTGGCCAACTTCCCAGTTGCCACTTGCCAGTTACCACTTGCCGGCAGTTTTCTGCGTTAAACGTTTCCAATATTAGTTCAAGCATTTTCTCTCAATACTCGAAACACGGAAATATCATTTTCTAGATTTTCTCTTTCTCTCACTTCGACCATAACTGGTGGCCGTGTGGCTCCTGCTGGTGGTTGTGCGAGATTCGTTTGCCAGTTGGGTATTCATTCGTTTGGGTGTTGGGTGTTTGGGTGCTGGATGCTGGGCATGGAAAATGTTAATGCTCCCGGGACAATTGTGTGCATAATTAGAATAAAGGGTTTGCAATTGACATTTGCTTTAATGGCGATGATTAAAATTTGCCTGGTTCGGGTCAAGGATTCTTTTTATATGATTGTTTTCTGTCTAATGCTTTCAGCAAGCTGTTTAATTTATGAATTAAATATGAGAACAATGGTCCACTCATTTCTATATTTTTCGATTCTCTTAAAATGGAGAAGCTTTCTTCGGAACTTTTTAATTGCAACTATTACTACAAAAAAAGTAAATTATAAAACAGAAAAAAATTATCAAAGTATATATTAAATAAAAATTAAATTATTTCTCTACAACTTTTTTGTCACAAACCTACCATATTTTATTATTTTATTTAAATTATACGTATATCTTGTTTTTTATTTTATTTGTTTACCAATATAGTTAAAAAAAACTGTTCAAAACGATACAAATTTAATTTTGATTGCTAAATATATTTTTATATATTTTATTTATGGATGAAATGATAAAAGATTTAGCAGTATGCAAAATATGCTACCTCTAAGAACTCCAGCTACATTTTAGCTATTTTATCCCGCCCCTGGCTAATGTTATTTGCCGCTTCTGTTTCATATTGGAGCCCTCCGCTAAAGGAGATTGTTTTGTTAAGTGTTGCGCTGTGAAACACTTGAAAGCTGAGAAAACTAAGCGAACAGCAATAAGCGCAACAACAAAAGAGATGCAATAAAAACACTTGACACTCTGACGCCAGAAGGCCGCGGCGCACCCCAAATAATAAAACGGCTGCTCGACTGTGTATCTGAGCGTGTGCAAATGTATCTGTATCTGTTGGATGCGGAGCTTGCAGCTTAAATGCGCGCATTTGTGCGTGGGTTTTGTTTATATTTATTTGGCTTTGCGTTTGCCGCCTCACTGGCTGCCAGAATCAAAGCCGCATCATCAAAATCCGCCCCCTTTTGCCACACCCCACCCCACCCCACCTACCACCCCAGCCGCAGTTACTTTTATCTGCGTGGCGAATTAGAATGTTGTCAAATTGTTATTCTTTTGTTGCGATGCGTATTCATTCATTCGATTTGGATTCGCTCAAGCCCCTGGCAATGCCTTCGCCTCTACCACAGCCACTGCCCCTGTCCCTGCCCCCGCCCCTGCTTACCCCTTTCCCACTCACAAGTTTGCGCCTGCGTCAACCCACGAATTGTCGCCAGTCGCCAGTTGCGACGTTGCCATCCTCATCCATGTGCCTGTTTGTGTGTTTTCTGTTTTGTCATGCTCCATTTAGCCGAGTGCGGACCGAACAGATGTTCTATTTAAACGCACATTATTATTATTCCATTTCGACAGGCGAATCTGAGACTCGTCGTGCGTCTTGTGCGCACCACACAAATGTGTCAAAAACGCTTTTGTGTGTTGTAAAGCGACAAACTTGCAACATTGTTTTTATCAATATATATTAAAAAATATAGTAAACAATAATTTAATTTTTGAAATACATGAAAAATAAAAAGTAAATAGTAAAGTAAAAATGTGGATGAAAAAGATTCATATTTATATATATTTTAATCTACAAATAATTTGGCAGTTGATAAACCAAATTACTTTTAATACGTTTTTGTCTTAAGAGTCAAATAAAGTAATAAAAGACAAAGTACATGTTTTTATGACAATAAATATATTTTTTTTAACTAATTTGAAGCATCAGTAAAAAGATAAAATTATGCAATAGAACGCTTAAAACCATAAAAATAATGTTTTTTTTTACTTTTATGTCTTTTTAATATCCTTTTTGCTGCCAGCACAAAAATAGAAACTGATTTGTTTTTAATTTGTTGGGTGGCTACAGAATTTGCACCCTGGGCGTTGTACTGGGTGACATCGTCCTTCGTCCGGCGCTGTTGATGCCGATGATGCCGATGACGACGCGTGGATGTCAAATGCGGAACGGGGAGGCAACGGTAATATCGCCGAATGCCGCTCCTGTTCCTGTGCCAATCTGCCGTTTCTCTCTGTGCTTGATTAGGGTGAATTAATGGTCATGTAAGGTGGATTAGGCGATTGAATACGAAAATAATTACATTTGAAATTCGATATGCTGCCAACTGTCAGCGAATGTGTGTGTTTTGTTGTGTGCAACACAGGTGGGTCTCTGTGTGCGTGTGTGTGTGTCTGTGTGTGTGATTGATGATGTGCTGCCCTGTGCTCTGATTTTACTAATAGCTCAGTTGCTTTTCTCTCTTCTTCTCTCGCAGATGCAGCGCACCCCTTTAGCATAAGCAGATTGGTCAAGACTGAACACCTGACGGCGATTGTGGCCGCCGCCGGATTGAAGCCGCCGCCGCCTCTGCCGGCGCATGGCGTCGTCCTGCCGGAGGACAACAACAACTCCATCTCGATGCTGAGCAAGAACCAGCAGCAGCACCTCGTCGAGCGGCTGCCTTATCTGAGCGCCAGCGAGCAGCTGCGCCAGTCGCGCTCCCGGTCGCGGTCCAGGTCGCGCAGCGCCTCGCACTGCTCCTCGCAGATCGACATGGACGACGCGGACAGCAGCCACGAGCGGTACTCGCGGCATTCGCGCCGCTCGCTTCACTCGCGCTCCCGTTCCCGCTCTCGCTCCCGTTCCAGATCGCACTCGAGCAGCTCCTCCGTCGAACTGGAGGTGGACTCGCCGCCCGGCAGCCCCAGCATCAGTTCGCCCAGCGCCGCCTCCGTGTCCGCCTCCGAGCTGCTCATCACGGCCAACAGCAACAGCAGCGCCAAAAAATCGGACCTCTTCTCCGTCTCCGCTTTGCTGCGTCGCGACGAGCCGACGCTGCGACGCGCCCGCAGTCCACCACTCGGCCTGGTCGGAGCCTCGAATGCGGCGCTGGCACTGCCCACCAATCCGCTGGAGGTGATGCGCCAGAGCTACCCGCCCAACTACGACACGGCCATGTTCCAGCGTCCCATCTTCTCCCCAGCGCTGCCCTTCTTCGCCGCCATCGCCTTCCACCAGGGCCAGCAGCAGCAGCAACAGCAGCAATCCGGACTGGTCACGAGGTGAGTCTGCTCGCAATTATTTTGTTAAGATATTTTAATTTATTTTTAGAATTTAAAAAATAAATAAATAAATATTTGTTATATTTACAAAATTTGCGAAATATTTTCAATGAATCTTTATGAAAACAATTTTGTTAAAATATTACAATCTTAATTTATAATTATATACAAATAATAATACAAATAATTCATTTTTGATATTATAATAAACTAATCATGAAATTAAAAAGAGAAGATTCTGCTTGAATTAAGTAACTAAAACTTATAACAAGAATTTTTGTTGCGGAAATCAGCAAACAATATTCTTAATTTAATTTCCGATTATTTATATAGTAATCAAATAAATAATCGGAAATTAAATTATAAGTTTTTTTATTTTTAATGTACTTAATGTACTGTCATATAAATTTCTCTCAGTGTCCCAGTCTGTCCTTACCAAGTTGCCTTAATTAAGTGCGTACTTCAGCTAATTCTCTTTCTGCTTCGCAGCTACCATCCGGACTCACAGGAAAATCTCTTCCGGCTGCGCAGCCTGATGGTGCCACTCCAATCTGCTGGACAGAATGGCTCCACTGCGGCTGCAGCGGCGGCTGCGGCAGCGGCAGCGGTTGGCGTTGGCGTCGGCGTTGGGGTGCCACCCGGTGGCGGGCATTTAACACTGCCGCATCCGCCGCATCTGCATTTCCATCATATGGCCGCCAAGTGGCCGGGCCTGCATCAATTTAGCGACCTGTACTCGTGCATGAAGTGCGAGAAAATGTTCTCCACGCCGCACGGACTCGAGGTGCACTCGCGCCGCACCCACCACGGCAAGAAGCCCTACGCCTGCGAGCTGTGCAACAAGACCTTCGGCCACGAGGTCAGCCTCAGCCAGCACAGGTATGCAAAGCACTCTGCCGCAAGCATTTGGCCAGTGCCCCCGCTCCCGCCCCCGGCCCTCTCCAGTGACACCTCCCACTCCTCCCAAAGGGGGGCACTTTGCATGCTTAATGAGCGTCCGGGCCAGGGACAGTTTTGCGTTACTTAATTTAGTTGAAACGTTGGATTTAGCCTGGCCAAATGTTTGCTTTGCGGTTGTATTTAGCATTCAGCAGCCGCTCCAGGGAATTCGAGCTTGGCTTTAATTACACCAAATAGCCGCCAGCTTGTTATGGTGCATGTCGTGTAACGGTTCTCTTATTTTATTTTATTTTTCTTTTTTTTTTGTCTTTTGTTCTTTGTGGCACTTTTAGGGCGGTGCACAACGTGGAAAAGGTCTTCGAGTGCAAACAGTGCGGCAAACGCTTCAAGCGCTCCAGCACCCTCTCCACCCATCTGCTCATCCACAGCGACACGAGGCCTTATCCCTGCAGCTACTGCGGCAAGCGGTTCCATCAGAAGAGCGACATGAAGAAGCACACCTACATTCATACCGGTAAGTAACGGGGATCCAAACTGCTCAAGTGATATTCAATTGTTTCTGTGCAACTACTTTATTATGATGCAAATTTATAATACGAGTTGATTAAAATTTAAATATGATATTTATCGGGGTATCTAACTTATCCTATTATCGAATTGAGGAATTTTTGTTGTAGTGCTTTGAAATAGTTTCAAAACTTAAAGGCGCTGATATTATACAAATCAAATGTGAGCTTCAAAAAAAATTTTAAATTCATAAAAATATGTTTTTTTTTTAATTTCTAAAGTTATTTGATTTGATACCATCAGAAAAAGTCTTTAAAAATATTCATGCATGTGTTTTTTATATATATTCATTTATGATTTTATGGAAATGCGGATTTGCCGCTCATAATTGCTTATGATAAAATTTGAATTTATTCACATAATAAATTTTTGGAAATATGGTTCCCTGATCTATACATGATGTACATGTATTTAATATATACACATATAGACAAGAGACTTGCAATATTTGGATAAACACAAATGGGGAACATGGCCCGGAAACGGGCGCCATTAAAGCGGCGAACAAACCACCACCCAAAGCCACAGTCGCAGTTTCAATTACAGTTACAGTTGCCAGTTGGCCGTTGACAGAACGGCGGGTTTCTAGAGTAACAGCGGGAAGGGGAGGGGCAAGAGAATTGGGTACTGCGAAAATGGAGCTGACGACGGCAATAGAAACGCGCAAAAACAGCTGAAAAGAGCGCCAACTATAAAAGCGTGCTCACTCTCCCAAAATCGCAAGAGAGTGGCACCCAACACACACATACACACACATACACATGGAAATATATAAAACGGCAACATGTAACTGATAAGAGGACGTCGAGCTATGTACAAAGCTTGGGAGAGGCATTGGAAAGACAACGACAAAGCAACAACTGCAGAATACACATAGACACAAACACACACACACAAACAAACACACACAGACAGAGGCAACCGTAACGCCTTGGCGCGCGAAAGAGAGCAAACGAATACGCTACGATGAGCGACGCGGGCAGAGAAATCACAGCCGACCAATGAAAAATTTAGTCAAGAGATTTTGATTTTCTGTTTTATACGCGCGCACACACACGAATAACAAACACGACGCACACATTGACACATCCACTGTATATTTAGATATGTATTTGTGCGTTTGCGTCTCTGTGTTTGTGTGTGTGTGTGTGTGTGTGTGTGTGCGTGTGTTTGTGTGTGAGTTGCGCATACACCCCTATAACTATAACAACAAAGCTCTGCCAAAAAGCAGCGACTGCGCTGCCGTCGCGTCGCGCAGTTCTGCGACGCCATTATGCCCCGAGTATCAAAGCGTAGGCATCGATTTCTATAGTTCTTGTTGTTCATTTCCGTTAGCCTAATCTCTATTAGTAATACCTCCGCTGATATACGACTACCATCTTTATTCAAGGCAATGAATGCTTGGTAAATCCCCCGAACTTTTGAACATTCTTATATAATATATTTTTTTTTATATAAATTCAAATATTGTTTGTAAACGTTTTATTTGAACTACTGACATTTTAATACATTTATTTCATTATATATACTGCTGAGAAATCTTTATTTTTGGGTATATATTCAGCAGAACAGATTTTATTTGCACCATTCGTAAATTTCATTACAACATTAAAATATATATTTTTCTTGCTGCCATCAAATCAGTTTGCAAATTGCAAGGATAATAACCGTCTAATAAGCAGCGAGCCTGAGCTGGGGCCCCATCTGGCCACACCCATCAACCCCCTCGCCCGGCTCGCACCCACCCCGCCCTCGCATTCGTTTCTGGCGAGCGTCTGGCCAAATCAGTGGAAAGCGACTCCGCACAAATACAGACGCAAATATTTCAGACATTTTTATCGTTTGGCGTCTTCGATTTAGGACGTGTGCCCCACAACCCCCATAACGACACCCTCTACGGCTGCCTCTCACTGTTTACGCACACATGTGGCCAAGTTATATGGTTACGGATCCTGAACATTTAAGGATTTGCTTTAGTCTTTGGCTTTTGGCCTGGCTTAGTTTCCTTTTCTTGTCCGATTTCTGTGCGTGCTTTTGCTCCTCTTAATTTTTCTGCTTTTTTTTGACCAATATCTCTTCTTCTCTTTTTTTTGTTTGTTAGTCTCCTGTTCCGGCGACGTGTTTCTATTGCTAGCAATAACCGCGGCAGCAGATTTTTTTCCACATTGATGTGATTTGCCTGTGTTGTTTGCCCTTTTTGTACATTTCCGCATTCACGTTTGGCTACGTTTTTATATCCTTTTTGTGTTTAGCTCGCATTTTCATTTTTTATTTTCCTGCCTCAGATTTTTTGTTTGTAAATTTATGCACCATAAAAGAGGAGCAAATAAATTTTCCACGTATATGTATGTGTGTATGTGTGTGTGTATATTTTCCAGCTTGCTTACTTATTCACGCATTTCAATTCGATCTGAAACTCTAAATTCTTATCCATATTTAAACACAAGGCTGCTAAACAAATCGATAAGTTAAAGCTCTCTGGATTTTAAAGCTTTGACCTCCTAAATTTTTTTTAAATAAATAAAAGAAAATAAATGAATAAAGGAGAAGATTGAGTTTATTATAATTCTTTTAAATATTCCGCGGGCAAAGTCTAATAAATTTGTTAATAAAAATATTTTTTATGTATTATAAACTGTAAATTGCAGTTTGGGTTCTATTTGGCGTAGAACCTGAAATATTAGTAGTTTAAGCCAAGCAACTTTATCAAGAACAAAAACTATTCAGACTTTTTTCTCGATATATTGATAATGGTTCTTCTTAAAAAATATAGAACTCAATATATAGCCAAATGTATACACATTTAATTTAAAAGAGAATAAAGGGAATACATTTAAATCTATAAAAACATAAAACGCAAATCAAATCTCAACACATTCCAAAGATACTATACTGATAGAACTTAAATAATTTTATTTTATGTGCTTTTAGTTTCTTCTGTTTGGCTCACGCTGCGTATGCGTTATTTTGTTAGAGTTAAAGAAAGGAAACACAAAATGAGTAAAGGCAAAGCAAAGCGAAATATAAAACGTGTTGAATTGAAAGGATTTGCCAAGTATGCTTCTAAGACACACACCAACACACACACACACACACACACACACACACACACACACACACTAACACACAGACAAACAGTCAGACATAAAATATTAGAAGACTAAAAGAAAAAGCAGCGCAGAAGCAAGCAAAGATTTAAAAGAATTTCCACAATGTGATGCAATAAAAATCCTTGAAATCTGTACATACAAAAACCGAGAACCCACCCACCCGTCTACCCCCCTTAAACCCAATTTTCATACGCCCCAAACTCTCACATAAGCGCAACGCCAGAGCCATGGGTATATATACATATATATATTTATATATATATATATATACATATATCCACTTGCTTGGCACTGAGCGTGTTAGTTAGAGCAGCCAGGCAGCTAACCAGAGAAAACCTGCCCCCCCCCCCCCCCCCCCTCCTCCCCCGGGGGGGCCGACCCCCCCACCTCGCAAACCCCGACGGCCGACGGGATTTGGATTTGGGTCTCGTTAGTGTTCGTTGCTCGTTTGCCGTGATAAATAATAAAAGCTGCTCTATAATCTCTGCGACTACGTGACGTTATTTGTGCCGATAGTGCACGAACGTGCCCCGAGCAAAGTTTCTCCTGAGCTCCACAACGGGAAACCCTTCGCATGGCGAGCTCCGTCCGGACGAGCACTCGTCGCATCCGAGAGCTACAACAGCATGACTACTCAATTTTTTTTACTACTTGCTGCTTCAGCTGCGACCGCTGCTCCTCCGACGTCGCCTTCCTCTGTCGGTTGAGCACAAGCAGCGTTCTCGACTCCTGCCGCGGGAGCTAAAGTTGAATCAGAGCACATCCCAACGGTCGAATGTTTCAGAATCACGTCGCTGCAATTCCATTATATACTTACGGCAACAACCGCCACCACCCCCTTCCTTCATATCTGACATATATATATATACAAAAGTATATGGAATTCAACTGTCATGTGTGTGTGTGTGTGTATCTGCCATTGTATTGTTGTTTTATATAAGTGTGCGTGTGTTTACTTTATATACATTGTTATTCAGTTTCCCTATGCCAAAGTCGAAACCGTCGCAAATGTTGCTCAAGTTAGCATTTTGTCGTTATTTTGTAGCCAAAGTGAGTGTATAAATATATATATATATATATTCTATAGCATTATCTGTGATGGCCAAAGTATAAAGTAGCCACAGATAAGCGCACGTTTTTTTTCATATAAAATAAATAGACAACCTTGTCAAATTATATATGACTAGACTTACTGTACTGTACTGAAATAAGAACTAATTGCAAACGAAAAATCAACATCATATAGTTACACTGCAAGAAAAGACAGTCATTTGATATTTTTAGCTTTTATTAAACTTATATAATTTACTAGAATTTTTTCTTCTTTTCTCTCAGTATATAACTGTTCTTAAAATACATTAATAAGTTGTTTTTTGTTAATAAGTTTCTGTTTGTTTGATAGTATAATGCGTTTCATATATAAGTTCGCTAACGATATCGCTGTCAAAATTTAAACCAAATTGGAACTAATACGGTAATTCATAATATGTATACCATAATAATTACATTTATTATAACCACAGATCGAATTTGCATAAAAGTGAAACGTACTAAAATATTCTTGTTACCTTCATAATTGTAATTTTACCGATTTATTCAAAAACAAGTGAGAAGGCTCTAGTCGGGGCCGCCCGACTAGGAGATACCCTGAACCCTGCTATCTGTCTTCATAAACATTTCAACCCGTTTGCATT
>SCDS01001452.1:0-16297 GCA_004149465.1 Drosophila nigromelanica
ACCGCTACTCTGCAGCGTAACTGCATTATCGTATGATCGGCTTATGCGCCAAATGAGACATTAAAGAAGATATGATAACAGCGTGGGAGTCATGTGCGAAGGTAGTCACAAAAGTTTCTATTTAACCATAACTGTTCCCACTCGGCTACTACAGTACATAATATTTTAATTACCTCTCCGCTCTCTCAATTTTTAGAAGAATATCCATGATTTTAACTTTTGTCAGTTGAATAAATTGTTCATAAAATTGCTTAGATTTTATTGTGTTGTTTATGTTCGACAGTTCAGACATTTTCTGACTGAAACGTCTCTAAATAAAAGAGTAATCATGAATATTCATCACCTTTTTTTAAATTCTGTCAACGTCTGTTTAATCGTGCCATATCACAAACCGTGTAATATTTTATTATTATCTTATATCTCCTGCAATCTAAATGGTATTGTGATCTTTTGCTTGTTTTGTATCCAGCGGAGTCTTACATTAAATCTAAATAGTTGGATTTGTTAATTTT
The DNA here is from genome assembly GCA_004149465.1 of Drosophila nigromelanica. Classification (NCBI taxonomy): domain Eukaryota; kingdom Metazoa; phylum Arthropoda; class Insecta; order Diptera; family Drosophilidae; genus Drosophila; species Drosophila nigromelanica. The sequence continues at coordinate 513 of SCDS01001452.1, forward strand.
TTCTCATTTTAAGTAAATGAATGAATTTGAATGAAAGATTTATATGGTATTATACTCTCTTTATCGAACACCCACGTTCTGTATACTTTTTCATTGTTCTATTTTAAAGCATTGTTCGAGTTCAATTTTCAGATGAAATTTTCAAATAGCCCAGCAAAAAGAAAACCGCGTACGCCTCCTTTCCTGCCTCTGTTGTTGGCATTAAAATGCATTTGGGTTTGACAAACGCAATTGAACGAACTAAGAGCGTGTTGGCTTTTGGGCGCGACTCTATCCAGAGGGATATTCAATTGTTGTCCAGCTCTGTCCACCTTACCCAAACCCATCTGGCGTACAAATCGGCATCATCATCGACCATCGACCATCGTCAGCCCGTTTGGTGGTCTGTGGTGGTCTGCAGGTCTGGCGGTCATACAAGCATATTTGTGAAACTACTCAGCATAATGGTCATGGAGTGCCATTCAGACGCACCAAACACGAGCCACAGCGAGGCAGAGAGAGACAGAATGAGAGAGAGAGAGAGAGAGAGAGGGACTGACGCAGCGGTGGTCATGGCTAACAATAAACAAAACATTAAACTAATAGCGGAACATTGGGATGAGTTGGTGAGAGGTGCATATATATATATATCTATATACATATATATATATATATATATATATATATATATATATATAGAGAGAGAGAGAGAGCGAGAGAGAGGGTGACATGGCAGAGAGAGAGAGCGAGAGAGAGGGTGACATGGCAAGGGAATTGTGGGCAAACTTTTTCTATCCACTTGTTTGTAATATTTTAAACTAACGGTTACTGAGTGGCTGAGTGGCCCGAGATACTCGGGCAGCCAAAGCCACAGAGACAACCACACGCCGGACCACGGAGCAGTGGAGAGTGGACAGTGGACTATGGACAGTGGACTAAGGACAGTGGACCGTGTGCAGGCCGTCAACAGGAATCGACATCAGCCATGCAGGGGCTCATCAATGGACGCAAATAAATAATGCAAACGGCAATTTGAGTCACAGCGCGCAGGGCGATGCTGCACATTGTGTAGGTCTAGGGGCAGAGAGGAGGTGTGGCAGAGGCAGAGGCAGAGGTACAGTGGCGAGGGGCTGTCAGACAGCCTACTGCTCGCACATTTGCCTGCATCTTTTGAGTCAAAGGAATGTGTTTCATGAATTTTAAATTGCATACCAAATTGCAAAAAGATTGATATCCAATCTCACGCAAGGCGGCCCGTCAGACCGCCAGCCAGCCAGACAGCCAGATACAGACAGGTTGCTATTCCACTTGACTGTGGCTAGTGTCTGATACAGGTGGGAGGCACAGAAAGGCGCGACCATGTGGACGACTCCCAGCCACAGCCACAGCCAGAGCCAGAGCCACAGCCACTTGGCGACAACAAACATGCGACAGCGCGGCTGTGTTCGTGTCCGTGTCCGCGTCTGGCCAGCCACTTTGATCATATGGGGCCAGACGAGGCAGGTCCCCATTGATTGGCATTGGTTCGATAGCCAGTCGGCTTCCCGCAGGCTATTTGCTGGCCATCCCTCCCTCCGCCCCGTCCCGCTCGCCCTCGTCCATCTGCTGTCCAGTGCGGCCTTCCGTGCAGAAGCCTGCGCACACATTTAAAATGTATGCCTTCCGTTTGCGCATTTCAAGCGTCGGAAAATTGTGATTTGTGACTTAATGTATTTATATAAGTCAATGTGGTGGACTGAGCAGTTGGAGCCACCAATTGCTTTGTGGGGTTGCGAAGCCTTTGGCGATGCTGCATGCAGCTTGTGGCTGCTCAGCTGCTGCTGTTGCACTTGTACAAACTAATTTTATATGTAAGTGGTGTAAATATAATTTTCTGGACGTGTCCGTCCCCCAGTCTCTGGGACTGCCATTGGACATTGGCATTAATTTGTAAAGGTTTTTCTGCTTCTTCTGTTGCTTTTAGCGGCGATTTTGAAATGGACAAATGCCAATATGTTGGCGTTGATGGTTGCCGCGCTGAATGTGATGACTGTGGGAAAGCACGGATAGGAATGAGTTATTGTGGCAGATAGAGTTGACTTGAGTGACATGTGTTCCAATTAAACTGATGTAGAAATTAGGAACGGGTGCTGCTGGTTAGCTTTACTTATTAATTGCAATTTCATAATCTGGCAATGATGCGATTAGATCACGGCAATTATGTATTCTAAGAACATAGCAAATTTTACGCTTTTAAAGGAAACTTTTCCTTTACAAGAGCTGCCAATTATTGATGTGCTAACTGCCATATAAGCCAACTAACACTATCGGTTAGGCCGCATTCCCAAACACAACTCAAACTCAATATGCATAATTGTGTCTGCCAGGCATTACTAATTGATGTCCCGTTCTGGTCGTGTTCAAACGGCAAACAAAGCGCAAATCAATCAGCTAACAAGCCAAAGCAGTCGACGCAGCAACAACAATAACAACCACGGCTAAAACAACAACCTCAAGCCAAAAGTAAACATTATCGCTGAAATGAATCTCAAAGTGAGACTTGGACTTGGACTTGGCCCGGGCTGCAAACAGCGAGGCCTTCACGTATGGGCCATCATATTAATTATGTTTATAATTTGCACAACTGTTAACACGCTCTATTAATTCCGGCTGTCGGGTGGGTTTGTTGGCCCAAACTGGGCCTTGGGGCAGCCGGGCGATAAGCGCTAGCCGCAATTTACACACTTTATTAACGTATTAACGCATCAAGCACAAAAGTTAACTGCATTTGCTGTTGTTCGCCAACTTGCAAAAAAAAAAAAAAGTTAAACCAACCACCGACCGGATGTGCAGCGCCGAGGATGATGGGATGGGTTGCTGAGGGGGGTGGGTGGGGAGGGGTTTTCGACGGATTGCAGCGCACGCTTAAATGCACTTCACTTCCTTTTATTGTAATTGCATTGTAATTGCAAAATAACGGTACTGCGAGTCAAACAAATACCACCCACCCTCTCGAGCTGCCCGCCACAACATCCTCAGCAATTTGCTGAGGCGCCGTGTAATATACACATTTGCTATTAAATATATTATAATCATGATTATATATGCATTGCATGCGATCTGGCGCGCCATAAATCGCACCCGAGCAGCCAAAGCAACTCCCCCACTATCCGATTATTCCACAAGGCGACTATCCGACTATTCGTATCTCGGCATGCATAATTCATTGCAGATCAATGGGTTGCGACTGCGACTGTTGCTGTTGCTGTGGCTGTTGCTGCGGCTCCTGCCTGGCCACACAAAATGCTTGGCAAATATGTTCAAGGCTGGGGGCCAAAATGGCACAACTAGCTACCAAGTTTGGTAGGACGCCTGCCACTTGCGAGATCGGGCTGAAACAAAAACGTGCCAAGAACTATGCAAAAATTATGGCTCATAGCGCACTTGAATGGAGCATGAGGATGTTCGATGTAAGCTATGTAAGCCTGCACTATCCCCTGCCCTCCCCTCCCCACTTCCCTTCTGCCATGGCATTTAGCCACACTAAAGAGGTTTCAATTACGGTTACCACAGCTACCGGCTGCCAAAGGCCCAGAGCCGTTACAAAGTCGGCCCGGCCCGAATGGCCATCAAAGCGCTGCTGCAAAAATTACAGTAATTCACATCACTTAGAGCGCATATTAATGGCCATTGAATGGCCATCGATTGCAGCATGGAAGCAATGGACTATTGAGGAATTGATGTATTTGCAACGGCGCTCGGTTTATTATTTTTGCATACATGTTTCCAGACCAGACGCGCCCTGCGGCCCACTTAAATAGACTTAAAGTTCAGCTGCGACTAAAGATGCACACGTGATTGTAGCTCACGCTGTCGAAATACGCACTCATCTCTCAAGTTAACCTGGCCGGGGATAAATGGCAACAAGTCAAAACGTAACAGCTTTAAATTGTCAAAAACAGTCTTAATTATAATTGTTATTTTGGAAAAGTATTGTGATCTCTTAAATTATAGGAGCTATGGATTTTCTTGGTTTATATATAGATTTGATCTAGTTGCGACCTTTAGAGAAGGTTATCAGTAATTTGTCGGTTAAAATGTTATGCGATTAGCTTTTAAGCTGAGGGAAATAAATAGATTTGATTGAATTGAGCATTGCCATATGTTTATCAGGAGTATATATTCCTGATATCAAGAAGAAAATCGCATATAACAATGAAGTGTAAAGTTTAAAATCATTTCTTCCGTTGCATTTTGAATTTCCAGAGTAAGTTCTTGGATTGTTTTTGTAACTAAAAATTTGTGTAGTTTCTAATGCAGTTGCATGTCGATAATATTAGAGATATTTTAGAGACGGACACTTTTTTAATTTAATTTGTAAAAGAAAACAATTTTAATCAATGCCTCACTGAATGTTTAACATTTTAGCATGTTGACATGCCACGGCTGTCAACAGCTGACAGACAGGTAACAGCTAGAGTTGCAGCTGAAGCTGGAGCTGGAGCTGGGTCTAAAGCTCTGGCAACTCATTATGGCCCGTTGACGATGACCAACTTGGGCAAACGGAATGAGCTGCATAGTCAATGCAGGCGATGGTCAGTCTCTGGCTCGGTCTCAAGACTCAAACTCCGACCAAAACTGAGAGAGCTGTGGCCGGTGCCATTGCTGCCCCATTGGCAAAACAAAGCGCGTTTCGATCGTTTGCTGCTGTGGCCTGAAAATTCCTAGAAAATGTGCACATTTCATCATCATTTTGAGACATGTGCTCCATTTCGCGTTGCCGGCTGCTGCCTTAACTGACTGACATAACTAAGTGAAGATGAATGCGCGTTGCCTGCAGCGCACAGATATCAATCATATTTGAGATACAGTAGCTCTGGCAACAACAGCGGCTGGTGGCTAGTGGCCGGTGGCCGGTGGCCAGTGGACCAGTTGTTGTTGGCCATGGCCAATACCGTGCCATACCGTCTGCAATGGAGCTGCGCAGCGGACCATAATTATATTATGTGGCATGAATTATTAGACCATATTGGAGCGGGGCTAATGCGTTTCTGGGAAATGCGCTCCGGCCATACCAAGCGACCGGAGAGGCCTGAAAATGATATTGCCTTAATGATGGTAATGACTGCATTGGTGCCAGCTCTCTTCTACCTGACGCTCCTCCATCGTCCTCTTTCTCGTTCCTTGAATGCTTTTGTAGCACGGCTCGCGCCCAAAATTGGTCAATGTAACGTTAATTAAATCAAAGTGTAGTTTTTGTTGAGTGAGGGGGAAGTGGTCGCAGAGTGGGTGAGAGGGGGGGGGGGGGGGGGGGGGGGGAATAGGCGTGACAAATAGATACAAATGCCAGAGCTCAGAGCTGGGAGCTTTCCATCAGCTGGCGGCAAAACAAACAGCCGGGGGGCGTGTCTGTTGCGTTACGCCCACAAATTACATGAAGCCGTGACGAAGAAGTCATTTGTGGACGGAGCAGAGCGAAATTTGCATGCATCGTGATAATGACAAGAACTTCGACTCCAACTTTGACTCCGGCTCCGTTATGCATAATTAGATGCGTGCTGCATGTGTTTTATGGGCGTGCCACGCGCAACTCCGTCGCGTATTTGATGGCAGCAGCAGCTGTGCAATATGAATGCGAATGATTAGCTGAATACCGTTTGAATATTCGCCGCTCCTTCAACTCTCTTCAGCACTCAAAGGCGGCAAATGGCGTTATAATTATGGTCAGGCCTATGCGAGAAGAGAATAGCATATAATTATGGACAGCAGTGTGCGAAAAATAGGTATTCTACTTTACGTATAAGGCACGAGAATGCTACAAATAATAGACGATACACAGAGAGAAAAGAGTCGAACTAAAACTAAGTTGGAATGGACATAATTTAAGTAGTCGCGATTCTTGAAATCCATGCTTGATATAAGTTCGAAATACAAAAAATCTTAAAGCAAATACAAAATATCTTAATACAAGAAAGAAGAATCTTGAATCAGGTAAAATTCACGATGTCGTAGACATGAGTACGAAAATTCTAGATATATGTTTGTACGGATCTCGGGCTTGACTTTACAAAAAATTTAATAAAAGTGTTTTTATTATTTTTTGTTTAAATTTTTTTTAATAATTTGTTGTTACGATGGTAGCTTAAAGCATTTCAAACCAAGTACTAATTGAACAAGTTTGTAAAATCTTAAATTAAGATTTAAAATATTTTACTAAATTACTAAACGTACTTGATATAAGTTCGAACTTCTTTACCTTAGTATTTTTTGTGTCGAAACTTGTTTCTCTCTGTGTATTATTTGTATTGCAATAAAGGACACGTAGCTAAAATAAACCTTAAGCTGACACTTGGTTCAAGATCTTTCGGCGCTTACTTCACCTGTCAGCGTATCAAAATCTAGCATATCCACGAGCAACATAAATACACCTGGGCAGCGTTTTCACCTGTCTTGCGGGCCGCAACTTGACCTCTCAGCCAGCAATCAGCAGCAACAAATGTGGCATGGTAGCATGGAAAATATTTATAAAATCCAACAATGCATTATCAAGCGGAAGTGCAATTATTCAACGTGCAACATTTTGCGGCAACTGGGCAAGAGTCGCTGCCGTTGTTGCTGCGTATAAAGCCAGCAATTTCTAGCGTCAGCAACATAGCAACAGCAACAGCAACAACAACAGCAACAACAACAGTAGCAGCAGGCCAAGGCTCTAATTAGTTTTGCAATTTCCACGCGCTCGCTGCAATTGCAACCGTCCAATTGTTGCAGCTCGCTCCCAACTTGGCCCAAGCTGTTGCTACTTAGCGTCAGCAACAGTTGAGCAGCTCCCGGGGACCCTAGACAAATATGCAATTAACAGTAGCTGCATAGCCGGTGTTTCGTTTTTGCACCATTCGCATCGTGAAAATCGAGGATTGAAATGCAACAGCAGCCAATCGGGCCAATCATGAAAACAGACCAACAATTGGCCACGCTGATTGCGAGCTTCCAAAAGTGCCGGGCAAATATTTAGACATATAATTTTTGGGCGTTGCCAACTGCATGAAGTCATTGTACTGCAACCCCACGAAAAGAATTGCGACTTCAATTGCCATGTAAACTACTTAAATGTAACTGACAATAGCAGCGACTGCGGCCGGGTGGGGCGAGCGGGCATAAAAAGGTGCGTTTGCATTTCTAATGAACATGCTACGCACTTCCGGTTGCCAGCACACCATGAATGATGGTAGTGTGGTAGTAGGCCCAGCCCAGCCCAGCCCGGTAACAGATCGAGTCCAAGCCCAGAGTTTGGCTCGCCTTCTGTGTCATATTTTGCAATACTATAATTTTGAGTCTTTGTTGGTTATGCGTGGCTGCAGCTGAAACGAACAGGGGAACATGTGCCCTATCGCTAACTATATGTTGCGAGTACAGCTTTGACACATAAATCTTTCAATCTTATTGCCCAAATTTAACCCAGACTCCACTTTCATCTGGCCGTAATCAATTATCAGCATAATTAAAGAGACAGAGACTGCCGTCGATGGCTGCCACCCTCATACAAATTAATAAGCAGCTAAGCATGTTGCGATTACGGCAACCATTTACAAATTAGTGCCACATGAGGCACAAACAACGCAGCAACAAATAGAACCCGGCCTAGCAATTAGGCGCCAGCCAGTTTCTGGTGTCGCATTGGCCCGCCTCTGCCCTCTTACGTCCCTACCCCCTGTCCCTTCTAATCGTTATTCCCGGGCCGGGCAACTCGATGACCCCCCAAACAGTCGACAGCCGCATAAACAAGGCGTCCGCATTAGCGCCGACAGCGACGCTTAGCTGACCCCTTTAAAAGCTTTCTGCTTGAGTAGAAGTCTTCTGACTTTGTCGATGTGAATCTGATAGACGCGACAGTCATTGAAGCTTATCAGAATATAACATTACCAGCTGGATTAACGCGGCGTTGCGCGGTCAATTTATTTTGTATAATCTAAGGAGATTAACATATAGATATTTCTAATTAGATTTAGAGACAGATGTCATAATTTGATGCCAAACCAATAGTCAAAACAAGAGGAGTTTTCTAAAAGACGGTAAATATATTTGAGATGAGTTTTGGGTGAATTTTTCACAAAAAAAAAAAACTGATAATTAAATTATTGTCTTACAATTTTAAATGAATACTTTCTCTACAGTGCACACTGTGATAGTTTTAGTGAATGATCTGTAAAAAAAAAAGTTTAAAGCTGATCGGATAAAATAAGATAAACTAAATAGGTTTCAACAAAACTTTCCCACTTACTTTCCAACATTGCGGGATCCCATAATGAAATGTTAAAATAAGCAACTATTGTGAAAAATTCAGTTTCCCGTCTTTTGAGATTTGTACAGCAGGTTTTGTGTAATAATTTGAGATACCTTTTGTATAAATTGTTATATATGCTTTTGAAACAATTTATGGCACCTTGCATAAAATTCAACAAAGAAATGAATGAAATGAATATATGCAAGACACATGTAATTATTTTGTAGGGTATTTGGAGTTTATTACAGCATCAGTTGTGGATGCATCATTTGCCGAGTCATAAAACTGACTTAAGGATTTTAACGATGACACACCAATCAAATTTAAATTGCCAACTGAAGCTGATAACATAAAGACGGCGGCTATTTAAAATAATGTACAAGTTGACAGTAAAGTCTTTCAACACTTTCATAAAAACACACACACATCCACATGTATGTAAGTGCACAAGTCATTGACATTGGCTGAGAGCGATGTGCATTACAATAATTTTTAATAGCTCATAAAGTGACACTGTCTAAAATGGGAAACGGCATCAACAATATTTGTCAGCAATTAGGCGCAAAATCAACAAATAAAAGAAAAGTAATGTAATTTGTTGAATTCATTAGGGGTTCAATGGGATTGGGGTCCGGGATTTGGGTAGCGCCCGTATCTGAACTTTTTTCTTGCTACCATTTGGCTGCTTGTTGTAGGCGTTCGTCGTGTTTAATTGTAGGTTCAGTAACCTTTACAGCACAGCGGGCAACCGCAGCTTTAGGCCCAGTGCCAGACCCCGACCCAGAGTAAGGCTAAAGCCTAGGGTCGTCCGGTCAACCCTCATCATGTACCCGGCATTCTCGCAACATGCGAAATCCCAACAAGCGTTCATGTTATGTTTAGGAGCGAGCAGCGGGACTGGTGCTGGGCCGTGGGGAGGGGGAGGGGGAGGGTGAGGGGAAGCGACCAGCGCTGCTGACCAGCGGCCCGCGTCTAATGCGGAATGTCAAATGTCAAAATATATGGTGAAAATGTGTCAACTTTCTTATCTGATTCGGTCACGCTGCTACTTTATAACGCCAAATGTACGATTGTGTGTCAGTGTTGTTGTTGCTGCTGCTGATGTTGTTGCTGTTGTTGCTGTTGTTGCTGTTGTTGCCGTGCGTGCTTCAGCGCACAGTGAACGATGGTGTAGAGGAGGACGGGTGAAGGGGCCGCCGAGGCGTTAGCGGTCGAGACCTGTTTAGAATTCAATTTTCATACCGAGCTAACCAGCCACGGCCCGTTACACGTTACCCGCTTCGCAATCCCATTCTCGTTCCCAATCCCAATCCCAAGCCGACTCCCACACCCATGTCCCAGTCGGACCAACTATATTGTGAGTACTTTGACTTCGGACATAAGCGCGCTTTGAGTTAGTAACACAAAAGGCTACAGAAGAGGTATAAATTAACAAGAGCGAATTAAGGGACTACGAAGTTTAAATACTCTAAGTAGTGTCTGAAGTTAAATTGAATAATTTTTATAAATAATGTTAAAGGAAGTTAGAAGATAATAAATGTATTTCTTTGAGATGTTTAAATAAATAAATTTTCAAATATCGGTCGCAAGATTAATGACAATGTCGCTAGTACTGAAGCATTTGAAAGAGTATACAAATTAAACGCATTTGTTCCTAGTGCGAGGCGGTTGGTCGACTGCAAATTAGAATATATTTTTCTGGGCGGCATTTTGGTTGGGCGTTTAATTTATGTACGCAAGTGTTTTTCATTAACAGAAGAGCGGTTGGAACCGGGGAGTAAGTGGTTGGCGGTTTAGGCTTTGATCTTAGAAGCCGTTAGCCAACCATACAACAAGTATTCGATGATAAAAACCTGACCACTGACATATGGTCAACTGTATAACTGCAACTGGGAAGCAGGTTCAAATTCACTTAGCCATTAACTTTAGTTTTAAATTAATTACAGAAAAGCGCACAATCACGGAAAATCTCTCTACAAGCAACTCAATTCACTTGGACAGCAGATAATCAGGCAATGTTGCCATTTGCTATCTACAAGCAAACGGATCCCGTTCTCGTTAGGTTGGCCAATGCCAATCACTCACTGCTGCTGACTGCTGCCTGCTGCCTGCTGCCTGCTGCCAAATTATGTAGTACCAAAACAGGGCTACTTAACAGCGATAGCCCACAAAAGCTGGCAGCAGCTCAGGCCACAGTTCAAGTCTCAGTCAGAGCTGCAGTTGCAGTTGCAGTTGTAGACACAGTTGCAGTTGCAGTTGCAGTTAAAGTCATTTGGGCATGCGCAACACGCGCCGGATCGGGGTAAACGTCACTGCGACGGCGACATCGACCCAAATGAACTTTGCTTTAACCCCAAAACGTTTGACAAACAAAAACAGAGATCTGCGGCATCTAAAGCTGACAATCTGTAGAGTCAGAGTTAGATTCAGAGTTGGACTTCAAGTCTGAGGTTGAGTCAGAGTCTGTGAGCTACTTTGTAAAATGATGTGAACCAGTTAAAATGGTTGCTATCTGGCAGAGAAACCGCTAGCTGAGACAGACAACAGTCGAAACGACCATTTAAAGTATATTTTATCATTCATTCAGCTGCATCTGACTGGGACTTGGTCGAGCTGCTCATTATCATACAATGACATTTTGCTGCGGCAACTGTAAAAAACCGAACCCGAACTAACTGCAGACTTGCCACGGCTATCCATATGTTTGTTGTTGTTGTTGTTGCTGTTGCGGCTGGCAACTAAATTCCTTGCTAGCTGTTGCTGCCATTTCCTAGTTAGGTTGTGTTTTGACTGCTTTTAAGTATCTGCAAAAATTTCGTATGCATCTGATGGACAGCAAAACAGAAACAGCAACAGAGCAAACGGGGCCAGCCAAAAGATCAGAGCGGTTTCTCTCTATAGTTTGTTGTTTGTTTTCCTTTCAGTTAGCCAGTTTCCCTATAGATCGCATGTGTGTGCCTCTCAAATATAAGCATTCGAAGCCCTTTTGAACCTTTGCATTGGCACGTAAGTAGCCGCAACAATCGCATACAGAGCAGCACAAATCGATTGTCATGTTGCTGGCGTCGTCGCCAACATCGTTGCTGCCATTTATATACCCTAATGGATTCTGGGTATGTCAGCTATGTTGGGTCGTTTGATAGACTAACATGAAATGTTATGTAAAATGACCAATCATAGGAGGAATCGAACTGTTGCCCAGCTGTGATCATTATGTATATCCCAAATAAGACTTAAACGCATTAGCTCTGTTTACGAATTGAACATTTCCACGAATTAACAGGCGGAAAGCAATGTCCAGGACTTGATTGCCGGATAAGGCTATTTATTGGCTGATTGTCGTATCTAGTCTAGTTCTACTTCGGTTGGCTTCAGCTTCTCCTCTAATGTGTCCAGCAAGCGAATAAGAGATTCGACTTGCCAAATATAGTTTGGCTTTGTTTGTTTGTTGCTGTTGTTGTTGTTGTTGTTGTTGTTGCAACGACATATCTGTCGTAGAGCGCTTTACAAATGATCAACACAGATACGGGCTGCTACTGCAACGGCAACTGTTGCTGCCGTAGGCAACAACTGCAACGAACAGCAGCAACAGTCAATGTACGTGTGCAATATGCTCGCTGCATTTGCAGTTGCAGTTGCAGTTGCTGCTGTTGTTCTCGTTGGTGTGTTGCATTCGCTTTTCCCAGAGTCGCGTCGCTTCTTTTTTTGCAACGCGCGGATCTTAAGTAGTTCGTGAGTTGAATAACTTTCAATTGAATTGTAAAGTTAACATTGTGTGTCTCGGACACACCCCAACGGGCAACAGGCAGCAAGCAGCAGGGCAGCCTTTTGTTTTGCCAACAATTCCAGCAAAGAAGAGCAGCGCCAAAAAAGAGATAGATAGATGGATAGATCGAGAGAGAGAAAATGATATTGGGATAGTCACAAGAGTGAGAGAGAAAGAGAGAGAGAGAGGAGGAAGATTGGGAGGCTGGCACATCGTGCTGGAACAAACAATTTAAGGATTGACCCATGTTTGTCCGTCCGTTCGTCGGCAATCGTTTAATTGTCATGCATTTGGTGCATTTCGCTGTTGCCCGCATGCCATTCAACCTGCGTGAAACTTAATATGGTCTCAGCAATTTTGATAAGCATAAAATGCAAAACCTGCTGCATAAATATCGAATTTCAGAGCCGACGTTCCGCCGCGACGACGATTGTCAATTGAACGCAGCCAGTTGCATAAACATTGCAAAGAAATTGTCATGATCAAAATGTGATATTAAACGTGGCGATCCAAAGTAGGGGTAACCGGCATCCGTCCACCCGTCCACCCGTCTACCCGTACTCCCATACTCCCCGTTGGCACCCGGTCAGCCGTTTATTTGTATTTGATTTTATTTGCCTAGAAATTATCGTTGACTGTGTCGGTTCGCTTTGGGAATTGTTGTCTGTCTGTCTGCGGTCGAGGCCTGTCGCATAAATAGCAATTTTCTGGCATTTCATTTGACATTTAATTGAGATCGTAAAACTTCGTAAAGCTCTTTGTTGGACACTAACTGTCCCTGGCTAATGTAAGATCTCTTGCTGCTTATCAATGCAGGCGACTATAAAAAATTTGTTTGCCTCGAGACTGGACCCAGTCTTTGGGGCGCCCTTGCTCATCAACAGTTGCCAACAGTTGGCTGTATTAAAAGACTGACAGGGCCCTGCTCAAGTAGGTGGCTCACAGTAGCAACCACGCATCTGCGTGGACATGCGCAACAACAACAAAACAACTTGAATATTGTTGATGTTGAGCTGGTGTTCAGTGCTCCACAGTTGCTGCAGCGGCCCACACATCCGTCGAGAGCGCCACAAGGCATAAACGTTTTGTTGTTTTTAATAGAGCCAAGCGATTACAGGCAGCAACCTCAACCTCAACAACAGCAGCAGCAACAACAGCAGCAGCAGCAACAATTGCCTCGGCCTTTGCCTGGAACGCGACAAGCGCGCGTAATCAATAAATCTAAAAATAATTCTACCAATACATGTCAAAGCCGTAATAGGGAAACCATAAATTCTTTGTTGTGTCCAGCTAAAAATGTCGAAGGCACGACGGTAGCAGCCTGTTGCATGTTGCTGCTTGAACGGCTGCAACTATTACCAATTGTTGTTGCTGGCAACATGCTTCGTATCGGCAATAAGTAACGCTGATTTGGCAGTTAAATGCCGCCGTTGTTGTTTCTGTTAACTGTTGCTGTTGTTGCAGTGGTCAGCCGGATATGCATCGGCAACATGTTGCTGGAAGCCGAAACTGTTAAATGTGACACTAATATCCGGCTTTGTTAGCCATTAGGAAAAACAGGCCACTCATAATGAGCAAACGTTGCTGCGGGTGCCACGACAACAACAGGACTGAAGCAACATGCAACATACACACAACAGCAACATATAAGTCACTATATATTTGTCTGCGAGCATAAAATCAAAATCCATTTCAAAATCTCAAGAATAGCTCCTTGGAGCTGGCTGCAACATCGTTTACCAACACTGTAATAACATGTGGCTTAGTGGCTAAACTTTAAATAGCCCTTAGCCCTTGGCAAAGATGCGGCTGGGACAATATCTGATCTGATATCGGCGGAGCCGTGCCACATGTTGCCCGCAAGCAGCAATCATTTGTCCCTTTGTTTGTCCTTAACAACTGCTCCACATAGTTGGTGCTGTTGCTGTTGCTGCTGCTGCTGTTGCTGCAGGTCGAGCATGGCAGTTGCAATTGCAACACAATGACATTATTGGCAACTCCTACTGCTCCGTTTGGCTGGTCAGTTGGGTACATGCAAAGCGCCACACGGCGCTTGTTTTTCATGCCACGGCTGCCACTCCAGCAACAGAAACGAGCAGCGAGCCCCTTGCAGCAGCAGCAGCAGCATCAGCAGTCGAGTCTCAGGTTGGTTGCTGCTTCGTTGTTGATCTTGATACTGTGTCATGATTTATTTTTAATAGTTTGCGCTTAATATGCGCCAGCATCCGCCAGAGACGGAGTCGCTGCAACAGCCTGCCTACCTATGGAAGTCATCGTCGACGTCGTCTAGTTGTAAACAACTGGCGTTGCAGCAACAACATGGGCAACATTGCTTTTTGTCTTCATCTGTGAGGGAGCAGGCAGTCAGTCAGCCAGCCAGCCAGCCAGCCGTGTGCAAAGTAATTGTTGGTAACACCTGCTTCTTCGCGTCGGCGTTGGTGGCTAGGCCAACCAGGCTATAGCTGAGGCTCAGGTTGTGGCTGTGGCTGTGGCTGTGAATGTGGCTGTGGCATTCAGTGAGCCAAAGCCGGCAGCAACCTTGGCACAGACAGGATGCATGTTTAATGCGCCGTCTGTTTTTTTTTTTTTTTGTTTTTTGTTTTTCTGCTAGTGCTGCTAACTGCTGCTTTGGAGCTCGATGCTCCGCAGCGTGGTAGTTACATTGATTCGTTGTCAGCTTGGCATTGTTTTTATGAAAGGTTGCAGTTGCCTCAGCTAGAGTTGGATCTGAAGCTGTTGTATGTAATTCGTTGCAATCATTTTGAAACGTCAAAGCAACAGCAACGTGTTGCTGCCAGTCCGCAATCAGCGTCATCAATAGCCTTAAGAGATCCGAAGCTAACAGACAGAGGAGCTATGCCATTATTTTGCCATTATATTGACATCAATTTCTGCTGTTGTTACTGTTTCTCTTTCTGTTGTTGTTCTTGTTGCTGTTGTTGCTAGTGCATTTCGTTAATTGTTTCATAGACGTTGTTATGTTTAGTAGCTGAAGAACTGACGCTGTTATTTCTGCTGCTGCTGCTGTTGCTGCTGCTGCTGGTAATTTCAATAATAAAACTAAAAAACTAAAAGCAGACTGCAGCAGCAGCAGCAGCAGCAACAATCACAGCTGCAACACAGAGTAACGACAATTGCCTTGCATGGAGTGAAAGGCTTCAATCAAAGCGAGTAACAAAATCAGACAGAGACGTAGACGGAGCGATTGCTGCTGCTGCTGCTGTTGTTGCTGCTGAAAGCGGACGAAGCTGTGCCGCGTTTTTATACATTTATTTTTCTGCTGCTTTTTCGGCAGACAATGGCAATCAGCAATAGCAACTAGAACGGCCAGCAACAGCAATAGCAACAACAAACGGGCAATTGCACATAATAATGCCCAAGCGAGCAACAACAGCAATAACAACAACAATAACAACAACAACAGCAACTACAACAACATCAGCCGCGTCATGTCATAGTCACGTCAACTCAGTTTCTGTTAGTTTCTGTTGGCCAAAGCCAAAGCTCAGCCGCGTTTTGAGGCTGTGCAGGAAATCACAGCATGAATCATTCGCACAGCGCGAGCTCAACGGAAAATAATAAAAACAAAACAAAACAAAAAAAAATTAAAAATAAAACCAAAATAATCACACGATACTCGTACGGGAGTGTGGCTAACAAAAACAAAAAGCCAAAACCTAAAAACCAAAAGAGGGCGAACCAAGCTTTGATGACTGACTGACTGTGCACTCGTGTGTGTGTGTGTGTGTGTGTGTGTGTGTGTGTGTGTGTGTGTGTGTG
>SCDS01001453.1:0-15265 GCA_004149465.1 Drosophila nigromelanica
AGTACATTTTTAAATATTTACCATGTTGTTGGACAAGCAACTGGCAACTGGGCAGCCAGCAACAGGTGGGGGAACTTATTGTTGCTGGCTGCTGCTGCTGCTGCTGCTGCCTAACTAGGCTTTGGTTAAAGAATTTTCCACGAATTGCAAATTAAAGCGTCGCCTCGCGTCCGCTTTTTAGTTTAATTTTTGTTGTTGTTGTTTTGTTTTTCTTTTGTGTGCAGCGTTCGACATGGCAGAGGTTAAAGTTAAGTCAATCCCCTAACCTTTCCCCTTTCCTTCCCTGGCCCACACGCACACACACACACACACACACACACACACACACACACACACACACACACACACACACACACACACACTTGAAAATCGTGTTTCCAGCGCTCTTTCCGTTTTATTTTTTTGTTGTTTTTGTCGAGTGTTGCGCCTCATGAAGTGGCACGACCTTTTGTAGCATTCGTCGTTGATGCATTTCGAGTGCCATGAATTGCGTTTTGATTGAAAAGAAAGTGACATTTCCGTTGATTTCTTTGCTGTTGCTGCTGCTGTTGATTTTCCTTTTATGCACGTGTGCGGCCTCAGGTGGATGGAATGGAGAGGGGGAGGGGAGGGGCAGGTTGCTGCAATATTTGGCTGTCAATGGTCAATATTTGTTTTAGTTCTCGCTGTCAAATGCATCGACTGAAGTGTCAATTTAGCACAAATTGTTTGCTAAAACTGTGTCCTGTGTGCAACATGGCGTATGTGTGTTATATACACTTGGTAAATAAATGAAGGAAAGCTTTTTAATTACTGCTGATTTTTATTTCGTTGTTCAAGCAATTTAAAGCGGCAAATTAGTACGCTTTTGACAAAGCTAAAGCTGCATTTGTTGACGGTTTCACTATCGATACTATTGATCGATAGACTGCTCTGTGCTTAATGTTACTATACTATTTGGCAACGCTTTTGTTGATAGATTTTTATCAATTTTTGTTACTTTGGCGTGAGCAGTTTTTCAACTGTACTCAAACGTATTTTACATTGTTAAATTATCGATAACTATCGGTTATCGAAACTATCGATTATTTGGTAACTTTATTTATATTGTTTGATATTAAAGTATTACAACCCAACTTAATACTTGGGACACTATTCGCCGGTAATATTTTTGAGAATATTTTCTTGCATATTGCAAGCAATGCAAATGCTTAATGCTTCATTGGGCGATAAATTTATCGATAATTTTGTAACACTGCAACAGAACCATAATAGTTAACATAAAACTTTAGATTGAATTGTATTCCCAGTTAACTTTTTATCTGCTCTGAACTTGAACTCTGAATTCGGTTTAATGGCTTTCAAACTACTGAAAATATTGACTGGGACTTTAAATAATGTTATCAGCAAATTGTATAAAGTCATCGATAGCTCTACAGATTCAGAGAAGGATTATTGATCAATTTAACGAGAAAATGAATTATTGATAAGTTTTTAAAATATTTAAAAGTTAACATATTAAAAGTATTTTCGCTTTTACTTTATAAACTAAAGAGTTTTTGCATTAAGTCTATTGAGGGTCATTAATGCCACAAGTTTTCACTAGTCCTAAACGCATTTTATCCTTGAAATTTTTCCTCGCTTTCATTTTATTTTCTCTTCTTTATTTTTCAACTCGACGCTTGATTTATGCCAGCAGCACAAATTTACTTTTAATGAGCGACAGCAGCAGCAGCATTAGCAGCAGCCGCAGCAGCAGCCGCAGCCGCAGCCGCAGCAGCAGTAGCAGGCACTGTAGCTAATGTTAAACGCGTGTAGCTGACAGCGACGTCAGCTTGTAGTATCTTAGTATCTCAGCGTTTCTGTGGAAAAGCATTTTAGTATCTCACAGATGCAAAGCCAAAATGTGGCGCTTCTTATTCAAATCGTGGGTAAGGCAAGCAAGAAAAAACATACCCAGAGCTGAAAGCCAAAAGCTGTTGATTCAATGCAAATTCAAATTATATATATAGTTGCCACGCCCCCAACAGCACATTATTCGACGCCCAGCTCTGTTTCTGTTTAGCTGAAGTGACTTTCAGTGTTGCTGGCGCGCAATTAATAAATAATTTTCATTTCATTTTCATTTGAAATTTGATTTAATTACGTGAAAGTCACCTAAAGCCCCCTCTTGTTTATAGTGTAAAAGAACAGAAAATTAGTTGCCATTATATGTGTATTGTTGTTGTTGTTGTTGTTGTTGTTGTTGTTATTGCTGCTGTTGTTGTGCAGCAATTGTGTGTGACTTTTTCCGCTTTTTTATTTGTTATTTAATTTGATGCGTCAAGTGAAAATGAAATTTTGTTGCGCTGTGTGTGTCGTGGATGCTTTATTTAATTGTTTCTTGCAGGTTCTTGTCAGTGCTTAAGTTGCTGTTGTTGTTGCTCTTGTTGTTGCTGTTGTTGTTGCTGTTGTTGTTATTTAAAGAGCGTGAAATTTCAAGTAGATTGCCGCCTCACGATGTTGCCGCGGGCTTTTAACTTGTTGTTCAGCTAAAAGCTACCGAAAATCTAAAGATTTGCCTGCTGCTGTTGTTGTTGTGTTTGTTGTTAGGTACACATTTCACTTGAGCTTGTTGTTGTGGTTGTTGTTGCTGTTTGGTTGTTATGTTGTTAACTGTAGTTTCCCATGCAAATCCACGCAATTCATTTGTTTGTTTGCTTTCAATGCTGCTGCTGTTGTTGCTGTTGTTGCTGCTGTTGCTGTTGGCTCAGCGCTTTTTCCGGTTTGCTGCTCATTGATAGCTATCACCCAGCATCCAGCATTCAGCATCCCAGCGCACTTGATGTGCAGTTAAAAAATATATATATGTATATATTTTTTTTTTCATATTTTTGAACCTCAATCAAACTCTAAAATTGCTATTGGCCGCGGGGCGTAATTAAAAAGGTTCAATAAATTGCAAACTGATGGCGAGTTTGAGCATCCGTTAGATACACAAAGTTCAGAGTTGAACTTTCAGTTTAAATTCTCGGCTGCAGTCAGGCATGCCGGCTAACTTGATGACTAGATACTCTGCTTATAGCTGCTGAAAGGTAGATATCTAGGTATATAATTGGTTTATATACAATATATTTTTATATTATATTTTTTATATAAAATTTTTTGACACAAGCTTTTAAGATGTGGCAGTTTTTTTTTTTGATTTGCGGAGCAAAAAACTGAAAACATCCTTTGATATATATTTTGTTTATCTTTTAAATTGATCATCAATATTCCTGTATAGGATTTGCTAACACTAGCTTTTGAATTGTGACATGCATAGAGTTATAGCTGATATGCACGCAAAAAAAAAGTAAAAGAAGGCAATCAAATTTATTTATTTGGTTTTTATATAAAATTAATCTGACCCAGCTTTTAAGTTATGGCAGAATATGCTGCAAGTTGAAAAATTGAATCACATACATTGTATATTTGATTTAACTTTTATGCTGATCATTAATGTTTTCTATATAGGATTTGTAATATTCAGCTTTTAGTTTCTGGAGTGGGGCTTTTTTAAAGAAAATTTTCAACTTCTACAAGTTCCTCGTTTGGCAATATTTAATTTTTTTTAGTCCAGACTTTGTCGACTTTGTTAGGCCGCCACTCAGCCAATATGCTCCAATTTTGGCGCATTTGGTAATAGTGTATAAAAGACGATCACGACTTAAAAGACATGCGGCAAGCAATGTCCATGTTGCAACTTCCATCTTGAGTTGCAGGCTGAGACGCTGTCTCTGCGCATGCGTAACTGATATCCATCTTGGGCGGCGTTACATTTACTTTATGTACACACAGATATTTATATATATAATTTATATATATATATATAGAGTTTTTTTTCTGCACTGCGCATAACTTGTCAAACAACAAACAAAGCCGGATGGGCCAGCGAGGCCATGGCCAGCTCGGTCCTGGCCATGTTGCAGCAGCAGCAGCAACAACAGCAGCAGCAGCAACAACAGCATCAGCAGCAGCATCAGCAGTTTTCTATGATATAAGTGTAACGCGTCTCATAAAAAAAACTCGCCCAATGTTTGCCTCGTAAGCGTCGGAGATTGCATCAAAGCGCTAAACGCGAGCAGCATTTAGCCAGAGGGGCGGAGAGGCAGCGAGACGCACAGGTGTAAAACGGTAAGGGGGACGGGTGCGGGGGGCAGTTTGTGCAAGCAGCGCAGATGCACAGCAACAGCAATTACATTATTTTGCAGGCGGCGTTGGCAACAAAATTGAATAATCCAATTGCTGCACAAGCAACAGCAGCAGCATCAGCAGCAGCAGCAACATTCCATGTTGTGCCAACGGACAAACGGACAATCGACTCGTGTTCATAATTGTAGCAGGCCAAAAACGGAAGAAAAAAAAAACAAAAATAGAAAAACTGGCAAGCGTTTAATGTGTCAAATGCAAGAGCAACATTTTACTGCAGCTGCTGCAACTTGTGGCTGCGGCCACATTAATTTGTTCTAATTTGTTTCTAATGCCTCCCAGAGCTATTTTTGTGACTTGTCATAAGCTCATAATTGTTGCTACTGTTGCTGCTGCTGTTGTTGTTGCTGCTGCTGCTGCTGTCCGAGTTGCTTTCGTGTTTAATGCGCAGTGCCGTAATATTTTTCTTTATGCTTAGTACTTACTTATTACTTATTATTGTGCTCGCTGCTGGCCGAGTTTATTGTTCTAGTTTATCTGGGCTCTGCCCCCCCCCCCCCCCCCCCCCCCCCCTCTCCCCCAAACACCGCCGCTTCCTCCCTACAGTTTCGGGTGCCCACACTTTGCTTTTGGGTTTGTTGAACTTTTAATGAGTTTACATGGCCGCGCATTAAATATACTTGTCTATATATGATTTTTAACGAGCACTGCACTTTGTTGTTGTTGTTCTTGTTCTTGCTGATGGGTCAGTTTTGGTTTTTTTTTTAGTGGGACATCCATCTGAGACCCATCTCATCTCATTGCGTCCCATTCCATGGAACGGATGCGCGTCTAATGAGCAGCTTAATTATTTAGCTCTGAATGAGCATAAAACCGATTGCAATCAATGTTTAATGCTTGTTTGGATTAAGACATTCATTCGTTGAATTTATGGAGGGAAATATATTATCTTCCTACTTCATTATAAACCAATTTTTAATAGCATTTGAGCTTTATCTCCAAAAATGATCGATTGCGCTAATGCAATGCTAATGAAAGTATGTAAATATAATCATTAATTGTTTTTAGTTAAATATTTCCTTAACTTTTCTCCATGATGGTTGAAAATGATCGATAATATGATCGATATTCAGCCTTTAATCCTACAATCCTGTGCAATTTGTACAAATGAGTATGTGCTTTAGCTTCATTTTAATCTGTATTGTAAATTAACCATGTTATCGATAAATGTATCGATACAAAGGTAATCTTACTGATCCTATAGATTCTTTTATCAGTTTTTTGCACTCAAACCCACCTATCGGTAGTTGGTGTTATCGATAAAAAACTTTATAATTGAAACTTTAATTTAGGGCTATAACTCAGATATATTTATATCGAATATATCGAAATTATTAAAGTGCGGATTATAAAATTATTGACAATTATTTAAAGTTTGTAGATTTCCCAGCTACTGTTAATAGCTCATTTAAAACTATCGATCAGTATGATGTCACCAATCGATATTAATTACTCTTAACTGCTGTTATTATGTGAGTTTATATTTGCTAATCACAGTCTAACAACGTATTCTGATCACTGATCAACTAGAATTCCTACAAATGGATCGATTTTTTTTCATTTGGCAACAAATTCACTTTTCGTTAGTCCCATTTTGCAATCAAGTATCGCGTTATTTGTTTTTGTCGAACAAATTCACTTAAGTGCGGGAAAACGTGTCTTTGGCCACTTGATGGGCGTTTACCCCAAACAAAAGGCGGCCCCTAACCGCAAACGGTCAAAATGTTTACATTTTGCTTTCAACGCTAATACGCACATTAAACTTAACGTTTTTTTCGAGACCCCCTCTTCCCTGCTTCCCGCTTTACGCAGTGGGTATATTATTTCTAAAGAGTTTTTTTTCGTTTCATTTTTGTTTGTTGAGTATCTACTCACGTACAGCATTTGTGGTCGGTGGAGGGGGCGTGTCTTACCTGCAAAGATGGAAAGAAAGCGAAATTAGTTGGCAGAAGTTTTAAAAATAATTGTAATAATAATAGCAACAAATTCCAACAAAATGGGTAAAAATACAAATGCAATGCGGTTGCCAATTCGCATTTAAATAAGCCATCAACTTTCTACATGTTGAACCATAACGGGGCAATTCCATCTACCATTACTTTTGATCTGTTGGAGAAGCCGCCGTAAATTTCAATTATGCTTAACTGCAACAACAACAAAAACAACAACAACAATAATGTTGCCTGCCTTTAATTTGTTGCGCCTAATTATTGCATTTGTTGTTGTTGCTGTTATTTTCGTTGTCTTTTTGCCTTGCAAGTCTTCGCTTGGCATTTCTTTTGGCATCTCTTAGCTATGCATAGCATTATAATATGTAGTTCTCTTGGTTCCGAGGCCTTGAGGCCAACACTTTCTTTATTGGACTTTCTTTAGATTTATCTTTTACAGCTTTGCCGCCAGCGGCATTTGTTTTTTTTTCGTTTTTTTTTTGCTCTTTGTCTTACGATGCGCTTCACTGTATTTTTCGCATGGCTTTTCCAGCACAACAAGTTAAAAAAGAAGAAGAAGCAGCAGTTGCTGCAAAATGCCAACATTATGCAGTGCGTTAATTATGGGAGAGCCTGCGGACCTAATGTCTATATCATTGGGTGCGCACCCTAGCCTATTAAATGAGTAGCGGGCAAAAAACAAAAAAAATACAAAAAACAAAAAAAAATGTCGGCTTTTATAAAATGCCGACCTCTAAAGCTGTGTTTTTGCCTAGTTTTCTAGTGGCTACACTGGAAAATAAAACAAGAAATACTCTTCATTTAAATCAAAAGTAATTAAAGTGTACATTTTTCTAGTGACAATAAAAAATTCTTAAAATGACCTAAAATTCTTAAGACTTAGGCAGCAGATAGTTATTTGTGGGATGTATTTTGAAATTGAATAATATGTATATAGAGCTACTTTTACTAAATTAAGCACTAAATGAGTTTCATAAAAAATGTCCTTTATATTTTTTTATTATTTTTGGTTTAAGCCTAAACATATTAATTTTAGGCCAAAAAATTCGAAGCTTGAAAAACGATTTCAACTGAAATTTGACTTAAAATTTCGATTGCCCCAAATTTTTGCTCACTGTGCAACTGCAGAACCCAGGGCAAATATCGAGACTGTGTTCAACGATTTCGTCACAGTCCTTTGTCTCAGTCGTGACCGTTGACTGTGGCGAATGTTGATGGGATTTTGTTGGCAGCAGGTGGTGGGTGAGGAGGGGTGGGCAAACTGCAATTTGCGACAAATTCTGTACGATACAAAATACAAAATTTCACTTGGCTGCCAAAACTAACTGACTGTCGACTTCTCGACCATTTGTGGGCATTTTGTCTATAGTTTGTAACCTCAATTTGCATTTCAGTTTGCTGCAACAACGACAAATATGGCCAAAACAAATTTCGTTTTGGTATTTCAACAGATTTTTTGTTTTGTTTTGCTTTTTATGTTGTTATTTGTGATTGTGATTGCTGTGTTGGCCGTTTTGATTGCTATATAAGTAAGAGGTAGAAAATCGCATCGTTTGGGTTAACAGTAAATCAATTGGCAGTAGAACGTATCTAATAGATACATACATACACTGAGCCATTGGCCAAGATCACATCAGCATTTACAGCTATCAATCATAATTAAGTGAATGATAATCAAAATGGTCAGCATTATGAATACACTCCGGACGACTCCCAGCTTGGCGTTGCCTCTTTTTTGTTGCCTGCCCAGCCTTTGTGTCTATTATTATAGGTAATGATAAAGAGCCGCAGCTCGAGCGGATCGCGCTCAAGTCTCTGGCACCGTTATGCAGGTTAACATAACTCTCAAGCACCACCAGTCGAGGAAGAAGAAGCACCAGCAGCTTCTCTCATTGTCTTCGACCTCATCTCGTATGCAAACGCAGTCGCATTCCCGCAAGTCTGACTTTGAGATACAAGTACACTCAGCGAAAAACAGTATATCAAATTTAAGTAGAACATTTTATTTTGCTCTGATTCTAAAACATTTAGTATATTAGCTCTTGCATATTCTTGAGTTGAATATGAATGAATTATGATGGTACAGTTGGAAATATGGTTTGGACCGCGATATATATTTTCAATATCAAATTTTATCAATTTCAAACCGTACCAGTATCCAAAAAATTCATCCGAACCATAATATAATTTATAAAGTGATTGGGCTTAATTTCAATATTTAATTTTTATAGGCTGGAAAATATTCTTCCCCCAAATTTAAAATATAAGGAGAAAACGAGGTATATTTCCATTTATAATCGTTATATTAATTTCCATTTAAATTTATAAATATAATAATAACCAAACAATGAAGGATTGGATTGGATTGAACCGTGAAACGAGCCGTTGACATTGTTCAAAATGCTTGATACGAAAATTTGCATGATAATTAAATGAATAAAACGTTTTTAATTGAAAAACAATATTATTAAGATAAAATATAAAAAAAAATACGTTAAATAAAAAGTGTGTTAAGAATTAAGATATTTCTTCAACCCCGGCTTAGTTTGCATACAGAATTGTTGTCTTTTTTCTAAGTGTATAGATACAAGTGCGAATTATTGTTGTTGTATCTATCATTGGCATTCAGGCAACTAGCAACTGGCTGGCAAATTTAGCACGCTCAGGCAAAGATCCAGAGTCGACTGCAGCTTTCATTTTAAACCAGGTGACAGCCTGCTATGAGTAGTGGTTGTTGTTGTAGCTGTTGTTGTTGCTGTTGCTGCCACAAGCTCAGACGCTGCCACATTAATTTATTAGTCGCACTTGCAATTGCTGTTGGCTGTTGTTGTTGTTGCTGTTGTTGTTGTGTAAAAGATACGCACACGTTGCGATACATTTTGCCAGCAACTGTTGCCTGCAGCAGCCATGGTCGCCAGTTGTCGCCTATCAAATTACGTTGCTGGGATGCCAAAACCAACAACATTTGAAATCTCTGGCATTTTTTTTTGTTGTAGTTGCAGCAGCTTGTTAGCAGAGTGAGACAGAGATAGAGAGAGAGCAAATAGAAATGAGAAATGAGGTTTATGCGCTGAGCGCTTATCCTGAATTTGCAGCTTACGCAAATTTAAGTTTTTTTTGGGTTAAGCTAGATTGAAGCACGTAATAAATCACTTTTACTGTCCCAAATATATATAAATAACAGCTGATCGAGTTGCTCTGTGCAACATAAGCATAAAAAACCCCCCGCTTGAAGGTCACTTGAATATTTAAGTCATATAGGAACAGGTTCTTAAATTATAAATAAACTTTTTCTCTCCCACTCTCAATGTATCTCTAAATCTATCTCTATCATTTAGTTTTCATCTGAGACATCCGAACATGATATCTCAAATTTTTGAAGATTTTTAAAGATTTTTTTATATATAATAAGGTAAAAATCTCATTCCTATAGACGTAATATATAATACATACATCCATAAAAAATGATATAACATTTATATACATATTTTATATAACAATTATTCTCATTTAATAATATGTATTATCGAACATAAGACACTTTTTATAAATATGTCCTACTATTATATTTCTTTATACAATCACTTTTTTTAGGCAGTTCAATATTTTTTGAATTACAATTTCGAATTTCGTATCAAGAAAAGTCACTTTTACTTTTTATTCAATTTTCTTATGTGATTCAAAGTCAATTTAATCAATTTCAATCAAAAGTGTTTTCATATTATTATATAATTCGAAAAGCCTAGGATTTATTAGGCCACACCGCACCTAACTCATTTATATTTTTGATTTAATTCACATTGCTATTTATTTCATGATAGATTTCCTATTTATGTTGAGCCTAGCAAAAAAAAAAATGTAGAGCTTCGCAAAACATCTTTCACATGACATAAATAGCATAGCTTTAATTATGCTTCCCTTAACATAATTCCGCCCAGTATTTATCATGCAAACAGACGACGTGTAAACCAGCCTTCAGCTGCGACTCATCTATTTCTATCTCTGCCGCAATTTGGTTGCGCCTGCCCATCATACAGAGAATGCGATTGCAATATCTCTCTCTCTCTATGTTGCATGTGTCCAGTGTAAAATTCGCTCATTAATTTTCGCGTTCCACCAACTGACATTGATTGAAGATGCGGTCGTGTTATGGGTGCATGGGAACTGCAACTAAAAACTAAAAAACTGAACTAAAATCTGATGCTGTGTCTCTGTTCTGTTGCAGCCTGTGGATGATTAATAAAACTGGCAGCCAATTGTCTTGTTGTTGCCTTGGCTCCCAGCTCCTCCTGCTAACTTTCCATTTTTCCATATGTGATCTGCTTGAACCCAATTAGAGTTGTTGTTGTTGTTGTTGTTGCTGCTGTTGTTGTCTGCGGTTCCTTGCCAAATGACACATATTGGCCAAGACGTGTAGATTTTCATTTCTGTGGCCATAACCCAGGCTAACCCAGGCCACGCCCCTTGCACACGCCTTTGGTCCATAAGCTTTTGCTTTTTATGGCCAAATATGATGCGAATGATAAACTTCGATGACTTTATGATATTCACTTTCAGTTCGGTTCGGTTCAGTTCGGTTTGGTTCGGTTCGGTTCGCTCTACGCGGTTAGAAAGCGCATTTTTGGCTGCGGCTTTGGCCTGGCCATAATTGCCCGCTTGTTGCTGTTGTTGTTGTACCCTTTTTGTAGCATTTTGCTGTGGGTTTCATGCCACTTAACAGCGCTCTAGCTGCTCCTGCTGTCTCCCTCTCTTTTTCGCTTCCCTCTCTCTCTTTTACACAGCTCCTAGTTGCCGCTTTTGTGGCTTTGTCCATTTTTGTTTTGGGCTGCGTTTCGTGCACAATTTGTTATTTTAATGATTTCGATGGAATCTGCCTTTGTCCTGCCCCCTACACTGCACATAATTGCGCGGGTGTTGTTGTTGTTGCTTTGGTTATTGTTATTGTTGTTGTTGTATCTGCTGCTGCTGCTGACTTCTGTTTCGGGTTTGGCGAGAAAGTCGCGTTGCATTCAAATGCAGCTCAACGGCGAC
The DNA here is from genome assembly GCA_004149465.1 of Drosophila nigromelanica. NCBI lineage: Eukaryota > Metazoa > Arthropoda > Insecta > Diptera > Drosophilidae > Drosophila > Drosophila nigromelanica. The sequence continues at coordinate 11,190 of SCDS01001453.1, forward strand.
GCCAAGTCAAATATTAAAGTGTTTACACGCCTCTCTGACAATACCCACACACACATACACACACACAACACACACACACAATATACACAAATCTGACAAATGGCCACAACTGCAGCAACAACAAATATAACTAGTAAAAGTGCTTTAGTCAAGGTTGCTTGACTAGAAGATGCCCTGCGACCGGCTTTAAATTCTTAAAAACTCTTTCTTATACATATATATACACAAAAACACATATACACATAAGCGCTACTTCTTTAATTTATGCGTATTCTATTGAAAATTCTTTTTTAAAAAGCATTCGGATTTATTGTTTTATACTATTTATAATATAAATCAAATATAATAATATCCAATTAGTAAAATATAAATATTCCCAAAGAGCATCCCCATAAGTTATTGTATATATTTAGCTCTTTCAATTTTTAAAAAGTACTTGAAAAAAGCAGAGTTGCAAATCGATAGTTATCGATTATGGCTAAAAACAAGAAATTATTGAAAGAAAGAAATAAACTTGTTGCACGTATATTACCTGAAAGTCATTAGGAGTTCAATATGTAGTTCAGTTTATTATACAGATCAAGAACATATATATCATTATACTATATTACACCCTTTTTTCTCTGCCCACATTCAATGGGTATTGGGTATAACAACAAAGAGCAATGGCTTACAAATTGCTGGCGACGTTCAGCACAGTAGTTGACAACCAGCAGCAACAACAACAGCAACAGCAGCAGCCGCAGTAGCAGCAACAATAACAAACAACAACAACAACATAAACAGACAACAGCAATGTGTGTGTCTGGTGCCGGCAAACATTATTATGGCCACATTCACAGCCCCTTGAAGTGAACTTCGTCTCGGACTTGGCATTGTAATCATCGATATGCAGCATACTTAACCTCAACCTACTCCCCCCCACCCGATACTCAATGCTATATCAATATTTACTCATGCCATTAGGCGCTAGCTGCATTTAACTGCTTGTAATATCCGTTAAATACAACAAAGCCTTTTAGCCTGCTTGGGTTTTTAGCGGCAGTTGGAGTATGAAACATGTTTGTATTTATGCCAAGTGGACAACACAAAGGGCTTACAGCATTTTTGGTGTTGCATGGAAATTGACACTTTTGCTGACACTTCAAATTGTGTCAAGTTGTCAGCGGCCACAGCAACGGCAACGACAACGACAACGACAGCAGCAATAGCAACGGCAGCGGCAATCAGCTGTCAGTGTGTCAGTTGGATGGCCTAAAAACTGACCACACTTGCCGCAAAGTGAGCTGATGCAGATGGCTGTGCAATCGATATGTGGCACAGTAATTGAAAATGAAAACGAATTAAGCACACGAGCCGTTAATCCAGTGAAAATGTGTTTTCATTGATGTGAATATGGGAATCGACAACTATTGAGAGTCATCAGTAACATGTTTGTAATTAGTGGTGTGTAAAAACGAGTTATCGATAGATATCGATAGTTAAAAATTGATTAATAACATGCATTAAATCTAGTGACAGTACGTTTGGATTGGTATATGTAGTCAATCATCGATAATTTACGATTTATCGATAACACTATTAATGATGCCTAGCACTCAAAGTGCGTTGGACAAAAATTGCATAGCTTAAATTTGAACTTAAATGCTATCGATTTATTCAAATTTAGTATGTTGCTATAAAGTGGTATAAAAAATATGTATAGCTTAGCCTGTACTTGATCTGAACAACAATGGACAACAGCTGATCGATAACATTGATTAAGTAATTGTGATGCCAATAATAAAGGCGTTTAGAAATAGAAATACTCACATTATGTTACAAATAACGACGACACAGTGAATATTGCTACAATCGATAACATAAATACTATCGATAACATAAATACCATTGATAGCCCCAGTTGTTTAACTTCTTCAATGCTACCAAAAATACTGACAGATGCTATAATAACCTTGAATAAAGCTGGAAATCTAGCTACACTGATACATGTTATAACAAAATCGACTTGATTGCCGCTGTCATCGACTCTTAACCCTTGTGTGCTTTCAAATTTAACCTTCTGCAGCCTCTTCAGTAGCTCACATTTGTTCCGCTTGCCCGGGACTGATTTATACATTTTAATGTTTGGTCGTAAAAAAATACATATCTATGCATTTATGTTGGTTGTAAGTTGTGTAAGCTGTGTGTCTTTCGTAGATGGCAGATGCACGTACTCACAGCAAATTATGCGCCCCGCCCAGGCAGAAAACTTTTGTGCATTTTTAATGTGGAACTGAAACGTTTGTGTCCAGGTGCAGAGAGGACAAGGAATTACAATTTCTTGATGCAGGGCACAAGAGACAAACTGACGGAAACTGAAGCTGAAGCTGAAAAGAACGAAAAATTAGCAATTTAAATTTCCGGCAACAACCAGAATCATAAAATATATATGCGATCAGCTGCAATTGCAGCAACGTTGCCGCAGTAGCCGCTGCGCCACGCAGAATTGTGTCAAATGTGCTTTTAGTGGCCTGGCCGAGCCTGGCCTGGCCTGGACTGACTTGGCTGGCCACGCCCATTGCCTGGCACTTTCTATTGCATTAGACATGAATTTAATGACGCTAACGCCTTTATTAGTTTAAAATGCTGCCGCCTGTTGCTCTCGATGCCACACTTGCCACAAGTGCGGTAAAAGTTGTAGCGCCACAAAAAAGAAATACAAATAAATATTGGCCTAAAATTAAAAACGCTTTACATTCAACTTTTTTGCAATGCGATGCATTATTTTTGTTCGTTGATTGCATTCACCTGATGAGTGTTTGTGTGTGTGTGTTTGTGTGTATGTGTGTGTGTGGGTTAAATGTTGCATGTCTTTGTCCAGCTTTGTCACTCTCCCTTCCCCTCCTCTCTGTCGCCCCACATCGATTTGGTGGAAAGTTTGATAGATGCATATCTTTTCAATGGCCACGTTAATTGCAGCCGAGCATAGAAATTGCTGTATTAAGCTTGCTCCCGGGGCCAAAACCATGGGTCAAACTAGCCAAAAGACCATAACTGTGTAGATCTGTGAAGATCTCCATTTCGAATTTGTTCAGTTTCATTTCGTGGTTCATCGTTTTTATACCCTTGCAGTGGGTATAATAATTTTGTCATGAAATGTGTTATAGAATATAAAAAAAAAACACTTCTGAACACATGAAATATATATACATATAAAGTCGGTAAAATTGTTCTTACTATATAATGTAGCTGACCTCGGGATAACGATTTAGTTTATTTATTAAACGTATGTAAATAGTATAAAAGCTAAAAGGCTAAACGAATTATAAACATTTCCAATAATATAATTTATATTGATATTGATATCAGTAATTAAATATAATTAATATTGATATTAATCAGTAATTAATATCAATAACATTTATGTTATTTTAAATGTTCATAATTGTAGCCTTTTAGCTTTTAAACTATTTAATATTAATTAATATCAGCATGTTAATTAAGTGCATACAAAATCACAATATGGCCTATGGCCTACTTAAACTATTTAAATAACAAATTTTACGATGTTTTTATTTAATGAGCGAAATGTTATCAAAATTAAACTACTATATCACATAGTTCTAATAAAAACCATCGTTTAAGGCTTTAATTCTTATAATAATAACGCTTCTTCTATTATTTCTTGTAAGAAAAATCTCATCAGTATTGAAATACTATATCATATAGCACCCATAGCAACAATTTTTACAAAAACAACTTATTGGTTTGTATGTCAGAATTTTTGAAAGGGTATTTAATTTTCGTCACTTTTCTTGTTTTTACATTTTTTGTTGATTATTGTTTTTTCGCTTGTTTTAGAAAGTACAATAAATTTATAGACCATAAATGCTAGAATAGCGGCACTCACACAATTCTGGCCGCTTTATAAATAATTTATCAATTTTATATTGTTTTTTTTTCGCTAGATTTTATTTCATTTTTTCTTTGCCGGAGCGCAGCAATTGAATTAGCCATAGACAATGGCAACAAGCAAACAACAATAACAACAACAACAACAACAACAAAGCGAATTGTGATTTAAATGCAATTGG